>JAJLVW010000105.1:0-24424 GCA_030570535.1 Starmera pachycereana
ATATTTATGTGAGTTTTTTTTTTTTTTTTTTTTTTTTTTTATATTATTATAAATTTCTTATATGTGTACCTGAAATTAATGAGAAATCGATAATTACATAAACTACCTCTCAAAACAAATTCTATGCTATTCTATTAAATAAAAGCTATGCAAACATCATTTATACACCCACTTCTGTTTTTTCTTTTTTTTCTTCATTACATTCTCAAAGGTTTAGATTATAAGTTGTAAATATAAATCCCTTTCTTCTCCAATCCACCAAACAATCTTTCATCATACCTCCATCTCTTAACATAATTCAAACAAGAGCTCACCTGTTCAAAAACATCTCCATTACTATCCCATCCAATGAAAAAATCATCTGGTTTATTCCTGAAAAATTCAACAATTGATTGATATAATCTTTCCAAATGATCATCAAATTTTAATCTATCCTCTTCATTAAATAACAATTTACTTGTTTCTAACATTCTCAACATCTCTAAATTCTGTTCAACTTCATTCCTATATAAATTTTTTTTTTCAACAGCAAATATAACTTCATTTTTATTAGTCTTATAAGAAAATTTTGGTTTAAATTTTAAAAATTCTGATAAAACAAAATTTTTCTCATATTCATTATTACCAAATCTACCACTAAATCTATTTGCTGATACCCATGGAATAACATTAGCACCATCAAAAAATTCACTTGCTAAATTTCTAATATCTTCATCATCATCGCTTAGAAATTGATAACATAACCATTCACCATGACTTTTGATACTTGATTCATCGTCCTTAATTTTATTTAAGAATCTAATTAAAGATTTCAATCCTGAAATTCGAACAGTGTATGATAAATCTTCATTCATACAACTATTAATAATAGCAAAATATTTCTCCAATAAAAATTGATTCTTTGTGGTTGAGATTAATTCACCTAGTAGTATCATTGATGAGTTTTTGATATCTTCACTATATCCATTTTGTTCAATAAATTCAAACAATTTCATCAAATCAAATTTTTGTAAAAGTGGTAAAATTTTAGATTTGATTAAAATCCATGTATTATCATTTTCCACTAATTCATTTAATAAAATATGTGAAATTCTATTCTCTGAACAATATTGAATTGCAACTAATTGAACTTCAAAAAATCTTGAAGTTAATAAATTTGGTAAAAAAATTTCAATTATTTCATTTTTAGGTAAAATTTTAAACAATTTAGTGAAAATTTCACTTAAAAATAGTTGTTTCGATCCATTGATTTCATAAATTTCATTCTCTCCTAAACTAAACTCTTTAATCTTTATTAACATTTCTGAATTCAATTTCTTCTTTTCAAAACTTTTAAATAAAATATTTAAATAACATTTAGATGTGGCAAAACATGGATTATTTATTAAAAATTCATCAATTTTCTCCTGGATTGCATCAACTAATTCATCACTATACTCATGTTCCAACTGTTGAATCGCTAATAAATTCCCATGTAACTGATTTTGATTTTTAACAGTACACATTTTAAATAATTCAACTGATTCTTGGGAAAAATCTTCTATTAATGAAGGTAATGCTCTTGCTGCAGCTTCTCTAACTTTCCAATATTTAGTCGAAAGACAAACTCTAAGCAAAGGTTTAAATTCAAGTAGTTCATTTGCACCATTTGAAGAACTTGGTTCTAATCTTGACAAAATTGTTAAAACTGGGAATAAAGTTTCTAAATTTTGTAAGAAAATTGAATTTGTTAAAATTTTAATCAAAATTTCCTTAATACCTTTATACCTTGAAAAAAAAACTCTTGAATTTAATTTTTTCTTAGTAAATAATCTATTTTGTAATGCTGTAAATAACATTATTGAACAATTTCTCATTGACCAAATTTTTGATGAAAAATTTAATAATGATAATTCCAATGCTTTATAAACATATGGTGAGCAAATTGTTGATAGTTGTGATTCTGTGAAAATTGCTTTCAAACAATTAAAAGCATGAACTTGAGGAATATCCATTTTTTCACTATCTTCTTTTTCATTAACTGGAATTTCTGCAATTTTAATTAATTTATTAAAAGCATATTCGATTAAATTATTTTCCACTGTAATAACCGCTGTAATTAAAAATGGTAAACCACCAGATCTTCTACTAATCAACTGAGTTTTCTTTTGGATAACATCAATATTTAAATCTAACCAAGATTTATTTTGTCCTGGTAATCTTGTAGAAACTTTTGATGCCACTTTAATGAAAGTTGGATAAACTGATGAAAATGCACCTCTATGACGAACAGTTGACAGTTGATCTAAAACAAGCTCACCAATTCGTAATAATTGGTCATCATTTAAATTTAGATCTAACACTTGTTGTAAAAGTAAAGTAGATTGTTTAGTTGATCTCCATGCATAACTTAACACTAATTGATATGATCCAACACCATAATTATCACAACCTTCAGGTGAATCATTACTCAAGATTTCTTTCACTTTAAACCAAATAGATTCAGAAATTTGAATCAATTTTTCCGGGTTTGAATATTGTTTGTTATGAGAGATAATCAATTCCAATGCGTTAAAATACCCATCAATTGGATGACTAACAGCTTCTTTAATTTCATAATCCAATGGTAATTCATCAATCAATCTTTGGATAATAAAATCATCTTTGAAAATTAAATAAAGACATTCTAAAATTTTGGCACCAGATTCTGAATTTGAATAATTTTCAAGCATTTTAAAAGATTTATTTAATAAATCTTGTTTTTCAAAATTACCAATTTGATAATTTGATTTGATTAATAAATTTGATGAATAATTTCTAATATCATCATAAGAATTCAGTAAATTATCAAATAATAATCTAATCAACACTTGATCAAAAATTCTAATTTCAAATGGATAATTAATGTTTAAAACAACTGGATATGATTTATCTAAGCCTGTATCAACCAAATATGTTAATAAATTCAAACCTGTTATAGCTCTATGATATTGAGAATTTGGTTTGATTTGATATTTAAAAAATTCAATACACCATTTCAAAAACAATTCATAAAACTCTAATTCTTTTAATTTAATCATTCCTTGATCTTTAAAACCAGCTTTAATTAATTTATTCCCATCTCTTGATAATGCATATGCAGCATCTTTCACCCTAGAAATAAATTGTTTGAACATACTAATGAATTCATTTCTTGATTCAATTTCAATATCAACGAAAAAATTATTCAAATTTGATTTAATAATTTCAAAAATTTGTAAATTAATCAATTTAGAACCTTTTGATGAATGAGTTAATAATTGGAAAATTTTGATTTTATAATCCGGTGATGTTAATAATGAATTGATTGTTTCCAATGAAACTAAATTTGGGTATGGGTCTTCTTCAATGGCTAAAGATTGTGCAATATTTAAACATGAAACAAATAATTCCAAATGTTTTGATTGATCAATTTTATTAATGAAAATTTTAAACCCATTTTTAGATAATTTGAATAAATGTGGTAATAAATGTTGTAGGATATTTTCTTTCAATTGTTCATTATCAGATTCAATAATATTAAAAATTGGTTTCCAATAGTTGTTAACCCATTCAAATGCTGTGGATTCATCTTTATATAACTTTTTATAGATTGAAATTAAAGATTTCCCAATAACATTCGCCAGTCTTTTAGAATTCATTTCTTGAATAGAAGTTTCTATAAAATTTGGGTAATTAGTGACAATATAGTCGGTTTCAGTGATTTCTTTATTCAATAGCTCTATTAAAACGTATAAAACACGTCTTGAAGATTGAATTAACATGATTTGATCAATCCAATTTTGAAACAGATCTTGTATTGAATCAAATAGTTTTAGCAGAGCAACCAGTTTAGCAAACATATCTTTTAGGGCATTTGATAACGGGGATCCAGTTTCATTCCAAAAATCTATCACATATTGAAATAAATAGTTTGAGTCTTGTATAAATTGCTGGTTATTCAGTAAGCCGTTAATGAAGGCGGTGTTTTCTCCGTCTTGACAGATCTGATTAGCTCTCAAGATCCAAATGGAGATACAATCAATAGTCTTCACTCTATAGTCACCAACACCAGAATAGCATTTTAAAAATGAAATCAATTTTGGGAAAACGGTTTTCAAGAACTCGTCGTAGGAAACGTCTTCCTGGACTGATTTTTTCGCTATTAGTGTTTTCTTGAGTGCACCAACCTCTTCTTCGCTCAGTGCTGTGGTTGGCGGCGGTTCCATTGCTGTACGAGTGTCTGGAAAGCGTGTTGTTTATTGTGTACGTTCAATAATTATATAAATAAATAATTTTTTTTTTTTTTTTTTTTGCAATTTTTGATCTAAAATTCTAGCGGGTAAGCTTAGAAGTTGGTGATTAAAATTGACAAATTGACAATTTAAACATTGAAATTGTAGTTTAATAAACTATTTGAAAAGTGCCCTGCACTTCAAACACAATTTCAATAGGACTTTCTGCCAACAGATCTGTAAAATATTAAGAACTCAACCAGTTCCTCCGCCTAACAAATTCAAAACAATTCTTTCCACCTACAGCTCTCTGCCTAAGTCCCACATCTACTCCGCCTAGCATCAATGTTTCTCTCCTTCTAACTGTGCTGAAACAATATAAACAACACACACAAATTTACCATTAATATTCCAATCAAACTCTACCAAAATCCACTCCCGAAAATGGTGGCAGATAAATACATTGGACTCTCACTAGCAATATCATCATCACTAGCCATAGGAACATCTTTCATCATCACTAAAAAGGGTCTCAACGATGCAAGCAGACAAGGTTTCACTGGAGATGGACATGAATATTTGAAAAACCCAATATGGTGGGCTGGTATGCTAACGATGGTTGTTGGTGAAGTGGCCAATTTCGCAGCTTATACGTTTGCACCAGCAATATTGGTGACTCCCTTGGGTGCATTATCGGTGATTATTGGAGCTGTACTTGCTGCTATTTTCTTGAAAGAAGAATTGGGAACATTGGGTAAAATGGGTTGTGCTATTTGTTTATTGGGGAGTGTCATTATTGTGTTGCATGCTCCTTCTGATAAGGTTATTGATACTGTTGATGAGATTTTACGTTATGCAATGACACCTCTTTTCCTAACTTATGTTGTTATAGTGGTTGTTTTTGCTTTGATCATGATCTATAGAATTGCTCCAGTTTACGGTCATACTAACCCAATATACTACATCTCCATTTGTTCTACAGTTGGTTCCATCTCCATTGTCTCCATCAAAGCATTTGGAATTGCATTGAAGTTGACTTTAAATGGTAACAATCAATTTACTCATCCTTCAACTTACTTGTTCATTGCCGTTGTTGTGGTATGTATCATGACACAGATGAACTATTTCAACAAAGCTCTTGACCAATTTGACACTTCTATTGTCAATCCATTATATTATGTGACATTCACTACAGCTACTTTAATTGCATCTTTCATTTTATTTAGAAATTATGATGATGCTGAACCAAAGGACTCTATTTCATTAATTTGTGGGTTCTTAATTATCTTCAGTGGTGTCTATTTGTTAAATATTTCTAGAATGAAGAACAATAAAGATGCACATACTTTATTTACTACAAATGATGAACTGGATGAAATTCCAATGGAAGGAACAGGTGGTGTTTTCCAAGCTAGAAGATCACTGCACATGCACAGAAAGACCCAGTCTGTGAGCAACAACGAAGAGAATGTCGCATTAAGAGGAATTGACAGTTTTGATATAGATAGAGATTATGATCGTGTTTGAATCATCATCTTATAAATATATATATATATAAAACTACACAGAATAAATGTATCACAAATTAAATAGATAAATAGCTACGGTACACATTTAAATATCATCAATATCCAACTCTTCTTCTTCGGATTCATCTTCCTTAGCAGCACCAAACTCGAAATTAACCTCATCATCATCTTCATGACCAAAAGTATCAGTTTCGTTAATCTTAGCATTTTCTGGCAATTCCCCTTGTTGTTTCAAAGCTCTTGCCTCGTCAGAAGTGTATTTATGAACAACATCACATTGATCATCTTGGAAATCTCTCAATGAAACTAAAATGATATCACCTTGTGCAATCCACACTTTCTTTCTTAATTTCCCTCTAATGTGACCCATACGCACCTCGTCATCAAAACAAGTGGCTTGGATTCTACCATTACCCAACATCTTGGTGACCTGAGCATATTCTTGACCTTCTTCTTTCAAAATCAACTCTCTCTTGGTACCGAAGTTGTCGTTCTTACCACGTCTTCTATTTTTACCACCCTAAAAGAAAAAAAAAAGAAAAGAAGAATGTTAGTATTATCATAATAAACTATGGAAATTGACTTCGTACGTTTCCCTTTGGTTTAGGCATTTTGTCTTTCTGTCTTCTTCTTTATTAAACTGGAAAAGTTGTGCTGTTTTGCTACTTTATTTTCAAAAAAAAATTTTTTTTTTTTTTTCATTTTTTTCTCTCTCTCTATAATTATATTTTTGATTTTATTTTCTAAGTACTAAAGAAGTTGAAATTGATTGAAAAAGAAGGGGGAAAAAATGGATCCATTTGAAGCTCGTTTGCAGTTCATCCAACTCCTAGAATCAACAAACCCATCCAGTCTTGCAATGAACAAAATAACTTCATTTGCCATCAAATTCAAAGATCTTCATGAAGATTTCCATTCTTGTATCTTAGAAGTTCTAGCAAAAGTTGATTTGAACGTTCAAATTAATATCTTATATTTCATAGAATCATTGCTAACAAAATTATCATCAAATATCACAACTCAAAACATTTATAGCTTGCCATATTTCAAAAACATTGAAATTGATTTCCCCAAAATAACGTCAATTTGTTTACCAAATAACAATTCCATTAATTTGATTGATATGATGGAAATTTTGAGTAAAATTGAACTCATATACAACAAGCAAAATCAAGATTTGAAGGATATTTTCCTATCTTTGAATATTCATAATTATAACGAATGTTTAATTGATTCATTAGCAGATCTTGAAGGGTTCCGTAAATCTTGGAGTCTACTAATATCAAGCAAAAAACAATCTTTAATAAGAAGAACAAACCAATTCTCATCAAATGGTGTAGTAGATGAAGACAACAACTCCATAGTGTTAACAAAAGAACAAATTTTAAATAGAATTGAAACTGATAGAGAACGTCATAAAAAAATCAAAGAAATTAATTGGATAATCAATAGAAATGATCCACAATTGGAATTTAATAAGTTATATAACCAATTTGATGGATTGAGTCAGAAAGATTATCAAGAATTGAAAGAAATCCAACAAATTGCATTCGAAAGTAGGAAATAGCTTATCTAAATTTAATTATATATAAAAATACTATTTTTCATAACAGGATGTACTATATTTCTTTATTTATTTTATTATAGACTATTGTTTTCTTTTCCTTTTCTTTTTTTTTTTGTTTTTCATAACTTCATATACATAACTTCAATATTCTTTCTAATTTAATAGTTTCATTGAAAAATCAACATAATTTTTTCAAAATATTGAAAAAATCATTCCAACCATTAACATGATCTTTAGCATTACTAACTTCATTCCCAAATGCAATAGTAAAAGTTTCACAATCTTTCAACTCATTAACAAATTTATAAATAGGTTCTAAAATCAAATTAGAACCACCAATTACATTAACTATTTTGAAAAACTTCCAATTAAGTAAGAATTTCAAACACTTAATAGAAATATTTGTTTCTTGAATAACAACAGTATCATCAATCAATGTTGCATGAACTTCATTCAAACTATTAACATGTGCAATTAAATCACCAATACTTGTTTGTTTTCTAATTTCATCATCACATTGTTCAGTATGGAATTTTATTGATTGATCATCAACTTCAACATAAGAATTTGGTAATCTTTCTGATAAATCATTTGAAAGTTTAACAATTGAATCAAACCAATTTTGTGAATCATTATTATTTGAAATTGAAATCCAATTTGATGTGGATGGGAATTTTATAAAAGATCCATTTTCAGAAATTAATCCAATGTTTGGAAATCTATTAAAAATTCTATCAGTTTGAGTTCTTTTATAACTTGAAAACATAAAAATTTCAAAAGAATTTTTATTTGAAATTGATAAATCATTTAAAATGTTTAAAAATCGTTCATTTGGTATGATTCTTAAATTTAAAATTAATAAACTATTTTTAACTCCTCCAATACCATTTGGATTATTATTTGAATTTTTCTTAATGAAATCTTTAATATCCAATTTTTTAATCAATTGTCTATTATTTTGTAAATTCCATGAATTTTCAATTTGTCTTAAATTTGAATTTATCCAAACATCACAATTTTGATTTAAAACAATTTTAAATAATTTTTCACAATTTAATTTTTTGTCATCATCATTCATTGTTAATGCTACTAACAATTTTTCAGAAACTTGATTAATATCCCATGGATTAATTAACAATGCATTATTTTGGAAAATTGATGCTGACCCAGTAAATTCACTTAAAATTAATGGGGAATTTTTACTTGAAATTGTTGTAGCAATAATAAATTCATGACATGTTAAATTCATTCCTTCTCTCATTGAACTAACAATAAAAACATCAGCTTCACTAATCAATGCTAAATATTGATTGAAATCAATATCTTGATGTAAAAATACAACAGGTTGATGATTTGATAGATTTGGACTTAAAGAATTAATTCTATCAACAATTGAAACAATTTCACTTTCATATTTTGAATCATGAGTAGAATTTGATTTCAAACAAATTTGAATTAAAATAGTAGTATTAATAAATTCTGGATTTTTCTTTAAAAATTTCTCAAAGGCTAATAATTTTTCTTTAACACCTCTAATTCTATCAAATTTATCTCTACCAACAATCAATTTTTTGTCATTACCCCAACGATCTCTAATTAATTTTTTCCAATTTGAAATTGATTGATTAAATTTAAATAATTCCAATAAATTATTTGAATTAATACCCAATGGATTTGAAATAATTTTAATAATATCCCCATTAAATTTAATTTCATTTTTAGAAACATCCGTAAGTAATAATTTATTACATGTTTGTTGGAAATGTCTTACATATTCATCAGTTTGGAAACTAATAATATTAGCACCTAACAAACCACACAATAAATTTTCTCTTTGAGCAAAACATCTGAAAACTTCAGATGATGGGAATGAAACATGAAGGAAAAATCCAATTTTAGCACGAGGTAATTTTTCTCTAATCATTTGAGGAACTAACATTAAATGATAATCATGAATCCAAATTGTATCACCATCTTGATAATTCTCAACAATTTTATCTGCAAATAATTGATTTAAATCACGATAAAATTCCCATGAATGATCTTGAAAAGCTTTTGAATTTGGATTATCAGGAATTTGATAATGTAAAGTTGGCCATAAAATTTTTTTACAATAATTTTTATATGAACCTTGAAATATAAAATCATTTGGTAAAACTGAAAAACAATTGAAATTATTTAATAAATCATTTGAAATTTTAGATTTAATTTTATCAGATAATTCATCTGTTGGAATACCAATAGTACCAACCCATTTATAATCATTTGAATCAATGATTCCATTTGCAATGGCAGAATTCACTGCATTTTTTAAACCTCCATTACCTTTAGAAAATTCAATGATTTCAAATTCTGATTTTTCAAAAATATTTGATTTAAAAGAAGGTGAAAAAGGTTTATAACCTTCATGTTGTTGTTTTTTAAAATTTGAAACCAATGATTTATTATCATTAATTTCTGAATTAGAAGGAGTAGTAGTGATGGTAATATTTTCAAGATTTGAAGTGGAAGAAGTTTTAGATGCTTGATAACCGGGATTCAAATGAGATTGATGATGAGGAACTCTTTTCATTGAAGGTAACGAAGATTTAATGCTTAATTTTTCATGTTCTAGTACTGAACTTGAAGTTAAAGAATTGGAAAGATTAACTCTTGATTTGGGAATAAAACTTGTAGAGATTGCTTTATTTGGTAATTGGTACATTAATTTTGCAGCATTTGAAACATTAATATTGGTATTGATGGTATTGTTATTACCAGCTGTTACAGTAGCAAATGTTGATGATGATAATGCAGAACTGTTGGTGCTAGATAAATCAATCTTGGAGTTGTTTGGAGTGTTTTGCTGAGAGAAGAAGTCATCAACTGATGAATTATTAGTTTTAAAATTGAGATCCGCAAGATCCCTGTTGATTTCGTTGTCGATGGCGGATGCTATTGGATTCTGCTGTTTAGAATTAATAGAAGCAGTTCTTTTCTTGGGGATCGTGATGGGTAAGTCGTCTGTAACATTGATGTTGTCATCTAATTTAAATTCCACAGTGTAAGGTAGAAAACTTTAAGAATAAAAAGGTTAGTTTTTTCATGTCGACAAAAACTAATTCAATCAGCATTCCTTATTAGTTCAAAGACTCACAGTGAAGCAATGATGAGTGTCATTTTGTTGTTGTTGTTGTTGTTGTTTTGATTGTAAGCAAAATAAATAAATATTAAAGAAAATTCTGGGTTTTTTTTTTTTTTATTTATAAGAAAAAACAGCAATCTGAATACAAGTAATTAAACTTGACTTTTGTTTCCCCCCAATAATTCAATTAATGGTTTATGATTCACATTGTCATGTCAATAGTTTTTTAAAATTGGAATATGGGCAAATATTGAGAAAGTTGGACAAGATTGAGAAAGTTGTGTTGATGTCCACGAATCAATGGGATTATCGTCATGTGCTCAAGCTGGTGGAGTTGGATAGTGATAATAGAATTGTGGGGAGTTTTGGAGTACATCCATGGTATACACACATGTTTTATTTTGAAGCAGAGAGGGGGGAAAGTAAGAAAGAACATTATTCAAATGTGTTTGATATGAAACCTGAAGATGTTGATACTTTAGAGTTTAATCAATTAGTGGAAATATTACCAAACCCAATCAGTTTTGAGCAGCATTGGAGAACATTGACAGAGATATTGGAACGATTTAAAAAAGAAAAAAAACCTGTTGTTTTAGGAGAAATAGGTTTAGATAAATTGTTTAAAATCCCAAGCAATGGATTTTATGGTAATGTTGATGAATCTAGTGTGAAACTAAGCAGATTTAGAACTAAATTCACACATCAAAAGAAGATATTTGAAACACAGTTTGAATATGGAATTAAACACAATGTTAGCATGTCTGTTCATTGTGTCAAAGCAATTGGGCCATTGATGGATAGTCTACAACATCATGGATTTACAGATGGTAGTGGGATTTGTATACACAGTTTTGGAGGATCAATAGATGTTTTAAAACGATTGATGAAAGATTATAAAAAGATTTTTGTGTCAATAAGTGTGCTAAACATGGGCAAATTTGGTAGAGGTGATTATGGGGAAGTTGTTGATTTACAACGAGTGTTGATAGAGAGTGATATGTTAGTTGATGGGGAAGGAGATGTATTGGAAGCATTGGAGAAGGTGGAAGCAGTGGTTGGAGGATGCGCATTAGAAGAGTTTATATCTGGTGTTCACTGTTGATTCTTGGAGGTATTTAATTTAAATGGCGCAGGAATCCGTTGTACTGATCAGCATTCAGTAGTACTTTTGTAAGTAGTAAGTAGAATATTTGTACGGATATAAGTGATTGTTTATTAAGTTATAGTTACTTCTGGAACGTTACCCAATATTCCTATTATTCTTACCCATACAATTAACCTTAACAAAAACAGATTTTTATAAATGGAAATTGGAAATGGCAAGCTGCAAATTTCATGTTTTATAACTTATAACTTATAACTTTATTGCTACTGCAGAAACTAGACACGGTAGTTTTAACTAATTTTAAGTTTTTACAGCATAATAAACTATTTAGTATTAGTATTAATGTCAAGTTACGAGTACTAAAAAAAAAAAAAACTTAAACTAAAATTTCAGTTTAATGATAAAGTATATAAATCTTATGAATCACCATGAATCATGTGTGTGTTTGAATGTCTTAAATATTATTATAATAAATAAAGCTGTGGACTTTTCCATTGTAAGCTTGAAAGCACATTAATTATGGTAAATAATAATAATATGTCATCTTATGGCTTAGTTGTACCATATTATTATTATTATTATACATTGATCAACAGATTTTCCAATCGGGTTTTCAGTCTAATAATTTTAATAGCCAATGAATTCTTCAGTTTATTTAATTTATTTAATTTATTCAATTTATTCAATTTATTCAATTTATTCAATTTATTCAATTTATTCAATTTATTTGATTATTTCAATCCCTTTGATTCAATTGATGTGTTTGATTTATTTGATTTAGTAGTTGACTTGTTTGATTCATTCAATTAGAACAATAATACTTGAGTTTGAATTATATGACCAGATATAATTCATTAATATTAAATATTAGCTCATTAATAGACAACTTTGTTAGAACTATAGATACTAAGTGCTTTAAACTAGTAGCTGTATATAGTGATAATATGATTACCCTAGTGGATACATATTACATAGTATACTATTTGAATTTATTTTAAAGTTCAGTTTTTAAACTTGAGATGTAGACTCTATTCATAATCATTAACTATAATTTAGTAGTCACATGACTGATCATGTGATATTTTTATTGTTTATTTTATTTTATTTTATTTTTAGTTCAATATAATTAATTAGCCACGGCCCACAACTTTTTTTTTTTTTTTTTTTGAAAAAAGCAATGCGCCACAAACTACAATCAAATCTCGTTTAATAAACTTTAATTTAAATTGATCAAGTACTCGGAAGCGCGTTTGTAAAGTTGTCACAAATCAAAAGGACAAAATAGCAGTGTTATTGGTTGTCACAAGAAAGATTTCAAGACGATTGAAAGGAGGTCCGTTGTTCCGCTTGTCATGAGTCTCTGAGACCAAGTAGATAGTAGATACTAGATAGATAATAAGTTGTTAACTTGTTACAGATAATGATTAATATTTATGTATGTTTTTTTCTGATTTTCTAGGTTTAGGCTTTATATGTTGAAATTTATGTGAATTTATTTTGTTTTTGTTTTTTGTTTTTTTTTTTTATTATAAAATTGATGTAAACTAGTTTGGTTCTTGATATTCAACTATCTCTTTAATTCATTCGACTAGACTAGATGATTCAAGATTATTATTATACTATTATATTGTAAAAATTTGACACTAAATTAACGATATTAACCATTAAGTTTCAAACATGAACTGACCCCACAATCAGCCACCCACTCTTGTAGTGACTAGTCTCTCGAGTCTCAACTTTCAACCCATCAGACTTCAGTGTATCAGTGTATCAGTTGATCACGCCTAAAATTTGAAATTTAACAAGTCCCAAGAAAAGTCTTAGGAGGCTACAAGTCTACAAATTATAACAAGACCCGTAATTTCCTCCCACTTGTATAAATTTCGTACAAAATCACCAAAATTTGGAAAAACAGAAAACATATATAAAAAAAAAAAAAAAAAAAAAAAAAGATTAACAGCTGTTTTATTTATTTTCACCCAATTCTTCAACTTAAGAATCAACTCAATTCAATTCAATTCAATTCAATTCAATTCAATTCAATTCTTTCCAATTCTAACAGAATGTCTCAAATCCTTAAACAAAGAATAAGATACGCTCCTTACCTCAACAAACTTAAAACACCAGAGGAAACTGTTCAACTTTTCAAAAATGGTCAATATTTAGGTTGGTCTGGTTTTACAGGTGTTGGTGCTCCAAAAGTTGTTCCTGATGCTCTAGCTCAACACGTTGAAGACAATAATTTACAAGGGAAATTACAATTCAACTTATTCGTTGGTGCTTCGGCTGGTCCTGAAGAAAGTAGATGGGCTGAAAATAACATGATTTTAAGAAGAGCCCCTCATCAAGTTGGTAGACCAATTGCTAATGGTATCAATGAAGGTAGAATCCAATTTTTTGATAAACATTTATCCATGTTTGCTCAAGATTTAACTTATGGTTATTATTTCAGAGAAAAAGACAACAATTTATTAGATTATACAATCATTGAAGCTACTGCTATTGATGAACATGGTGGTATTATCCCAGGTCCTGCTGTTGGTGCTTCTCCTGAAATGATTTCCGTCTCTGATAAAGTCATCATTGAACTAAACACTAAAACTCCTTCTTTTGAAGGTTTACATGATATTGATATGCCAATCAATCCTCCAAATAGACCTCCTTTACCTTATACATCTCCAGATCATAAATCCGGTGTCACTGCTATCCCAGTTGATCCTTCAAAAGTTGTTGCCATTGTGGAATCAACTAAATCTGATATCGTCCCACCAAATACTCCATCTGATGAAATGTCAAGAAAAATTGCTGCTCATTTAGTGGAATTCTTCAGAAATGAAGTTAAACAAGGTAGAGTCCCTCCAAATTTACATCCATTACAATCTGGTATTGGTAATGTTGCTAATGCCATCATTGAAGGTTTAGCTGATGCAAATTTCAAACATTTAACTGTTTGGACCGAAGTTTTACAAGATTCATTTTTAGATTTATTTGAAAATGGTTCTTTAGATTATGCTACTGCTACATCAATTAGATTAACTGAAAAAGGTTTCCAAAAATTTTTCAATGATTGGGATAATTATTCAAAAAAATTATGTTTAAGATCTCAAGTTGTTTCAAATTCTCCAGAAATTATTAGAAGATTAGGTGTTATTGCTATGAATACTCCAGTTGAAGTTGATATCTATGGTCATGCAAACTCAACTAATGTCAATGGTTCTAAAATGTTACATGGTATTGGAGGTTCAGGTGATTTCTTAAGAAATGCTAAAATTTCAATTATGCATACACCAGCTGCAAGAAAATCAAAAACTGATCCAACTGGTATTTCATGTGTTGTTCCATTTGCAAGTCATATTGATCAAACAGAACATGATTTAGACGTTATAGTGACAGATCAAGGTTTAGCTGATTTAAGAGGTTTATCACCAAAAGAACGTTCAAGAGAAATTATTAAAAATTGTGCACATCCAGATTATGTTGATCAATTATTAGATTATGTTAAAAGATCTGAATTTTATGCCTTGAAAACAAAATCATTACATGAACCTCATATTTTAGTGGATGCTTTTAAAATGCATTTAAATTTAGCTAAAAATGGTACAATGAAATTAGATTCTTGGGATCAAAAATTTGATATTTAAAAAAAAAAAAAAATTTTTTTTTTTCAATAAATAAATAAATAAATAAATAAAATTTATTATATTTTATATTTCTATGATGATAATTAACATATATATATATATATATATATATATATATATGTTTTAGGAGATAAGAGATATGATATATTTCAGTCAATACAAAATGCTTATAAACTACCTAGACTTGTAGTTTTAATTTTATTTTATTTTATTTTATTTTATTTTATTTTATTTTATTTTATTTTATGTTGAAAGATATTCCATTAAAGTTTAAAATAACATTTGGAATTATAGAATTAACCAAATATAATTATATAAAAGTCAATAATTGAAGGAAAGAGATGTAAGCAATATAATATTAATTGAAAAAGTGTAATTTCTATTGTATATTATTAAAATAATGTGGCAAGTGAAATAGCTTCAAAGTGTAGAAAATTAAACTAAAAAAATTAATAAGATATTTAACTTGCCATATAATTTTAATACCAAAAGGCAATAAACTATTGCAGATCATAATATTATTCTGCTGCATGCGCCATAATTAAAATACTAGTTGTACTGCTATTAAAATTAATTAATAATATTCCAAAATATTATATCAAAAAACACCTTCCGAATATTTGCTATTTTGCTGCAAGTTTGCTTTGATCATCTAGTATTGACTACCACAAGTAATTAATACAACGATCACTTAAGTTACTAGTGTAAATTAATGAAAAAAGACAAAAATCCAAAATTTAGTTAAAACACCTATAACACTGATTTTTAGAACATAGTTTCTCAGTATATATAAAAATTACCAAAATTGGTCGAGTAGTGTAGTGGTTATCACGTCTGTTTCACTCACAGAATGTCGCGAGTTCGAATCTCGCCTCGACCTGAATAATTGTGAATGAAAAACATCTTTTTTTTTGTTTTTTTTTTAACTGTAATTTCACTCTAATTTTTTTTTTTTTCTTTCTTTCCATCTTTTGCTTCGTTGTGATCATTGAGGTGTGAAGTCTAGTGTGTACGTCTCAGTTCTCGAAATCAATTAATGTTTCCTGAAGACAGGCCTCAGAAAAAACAGCCTTTTAATCAGCTGTTTAATCCTCAAGGAAACCATAAAAAATATGAATCATCAAATTCTCGGAACAACAACCAATCTCAAGTTAGATTGAAGTACAAAAGGAGTTATAATCGTTCCAAAACATTCAATAAACCAAGACCAAATGATATCGAAACAGATGACAACATTGATCCAATACAAAACATGACTACATTTACAAATAATAATAATAATAATAATAATAATAATAATACATACAATAACAATACAATACAGAACAACATTACCGAAAAAGAAGATACTGACGATTGGCTGGATCTAGAAAGAAGTATCAAACAGCAAACTCAAACAAGCATTTCAACACCACCTCATCTCAAAACTGACAATAATTCCAATAATAATTTTAATAATAATTTTAGATCTTGGTCAGTACCTAATTCAAAACTTTCAAGTTTTAGAAGACCAAATATGACTTCATTAAATCAATCCCCTTTAGTTCAACCAATGCAATATGAAAGATCGTTATCTAATTCAAACATTGATCTTTCAAATGATTTTTGGAATTTGAATCTAAACCCAAATTTGATAGCAATTCAACAACAACAATTTATTCCACCTCCAGATCCAAAAATGATGATCCCAAATACAATTCCAAACTCTTCAAATATATGGAACAACAGCAATGAGGAACGTTCCTATTCTGCTAAATCAGATTCATTTCTATGGTCACCATTTATAGATGATAATAATCTTATGGATTTATCATTCAATTCAAGATTTTATCCCATGGATGATTCACCAACTTCTAATTTCACATACAACTCAAATACAACTTACTCCAATTATACATCACCAATTTTAGCCAGTTTTACTAACAATAAAGTTGTTGTTGTTGATGATGATGATGATGATGATGATGATAATACTGAAAAACCTGATCATTTAATAATTACAACATATAAAGAACCCGAATTAAATTCATCAACAAATGATCAAAAAATCCTCGTTTCATTTCCTAAAATTATTCCATCTAATGAATCAATCAACAATTTAACAAATGAAATCCCATATCCAGAAGGATTTTCATCAACTTTTTATAAAAGAAGTGCAAATAATTTCATGTTTGTTAGAGAATTACAACCAAAATTAACTTTTAAAAATAAATCAAAAGATTTAGTGGAAATTAGAGTTTCATTACCATCATTTGATCCAATTGATACAGTTTATAAAATGAGATGTCATATAATTCACATTCATTTAAAACATTTAGATAGGAAATTTGGTGGGATTAAAATTTCTAAAACTAAACTGAAAAATAAACCGAAAAAAAGGACATTTAATAACAACCACAATCACCATAAGAGCAATACCAACAACAGCAACAACCATAAACAATGAAAACTAATTTCATTTCTTTATTTTCAAGGACATTTTCATTTTTTATTTTATTATTTTATTATTGATAATATTCAAAAATTTTTTTTTTCAGTTACGTAATAAATGTATGTAGATAAAAAAAAAAAAAAAAATAGATATATATAAAATTTCAAAAAATTATTTTCAATATTATTCATTTATAAAGCTAAAGCAAGGACAAAGCATGTCTTCAACGTTGGAGTTGGCACCTTACGAAGATCTAATGTTTCAAACAGACGGCTACGATGTATTTCAACTAAATGCTGGCTTGCTACAGCTTGCAAACGAGTCAATACAAATAAAATATCCAGTTTTTTTCATAACCAATATAACAAACATGGATTTAAATATCAGTGATTTCACTATATTTATGAATCAAATCAACTCATCATCACCAGATGGAGGAAGACACCATTTTATAGGTGGTACAATTGTGATGTCATTGGTGCTCACGGGGATTGTGACTGCAAGTTGGATGCAATTATTATTATTATTTTTGGATTCAATAAATAAATTTTCTTGTTTATTGATATTTAGCAATTTATTTTTTTGTATTGTTCATACGGTGATATTATCAAAAGTTACAGATAATTTAAATGTTCAATATATTTATAATTTTTCAGATACATCAGTTATTGATAATATTATAACTTATTCTTTAGAATTTGGGGTTTTAAGAAGTATATCATGGTTTCTAATATGGTGTTCATTATCAGATATTATAATAAGTATAACAAATCATAGAAGGAAACAGAAAATGAAAATTATAGGATACTCATTATCAATAATCAACTTAATATTAACATTGATTCGTTCAATTGATGATTCAAAACAAAATTTTTATAAATTTACAATTTCCAAATTGGATATTGCTTATTATTTCTTCATTTACCTATCATTATCATTATTCACAATCATGATCATTTATTATTCAATTTTGAAAAAACAATTTGCATATAACAAGAAATCTTTGGCATTAGCTATATTTTCATTAATAAATTTCATCTCACCATTTGTTTTTTTAACAATCACCATTGCTTCCGATATCATGAGAAGTTGGTCAGTCTATTTATTCGGGTTTTCCATTCTTTGTGTCTCAATAGTTTCTAGAGAATGGATCAATACAATTAGAACTTTGGAAAGAAAATATGAAAAAAAGGCAGTTTTAGGAAGACAAATTTCAAATGATAACTTTTTTGATGAGAATACAGTTAAGAAAAGAAAATCAAATAAAATTTTTGGTTCAAAAAGGGCACAAAATAAGATGGTTTCAATACAATCTAAAATTCATGAATTTAGTCATTATAATAATGATTTGAAGAGTAAATTGCTTGGAATTAGATCTAAAAGAGACAACAAGAACAGAATGATTGAATTGCATCCAGTGGTGCAACCAATTTTGCAAAACAACAACAACAACAACAACACCAGAACTACAATGATGGGAAATCCAACACATATCAACGACAGAACAGTTCAATTCTATGATTTGGTTCATGATGATTTATACTCTGTTCCTTCTACAGCAATGCATTCTTCTGGAGGAAGTGTCCATCAAGACATTGAATCTGAACAAGACGATGACGATGATGATGATGATGATGATGATGATGAGCCAATGGTGGAACATCCAGAGTTTAATATCGATCATCGGTATCTTCGCGAGACCCCAGATTCATATCGTCAGACACCAAATTAACACCCATTTCTTCAATTTGTATTATTTTTGCACCATTTTCATTTTCATTTTCTTTGAGCTTCAACTACTAAACAATACAAACATTACAACAACTACGGACAATTTAACGACATTTCAAACCAACACTGTAAGTTTATTTAAATTGTAAATTAAATTGTGACACAATTTTTTTTATTATCTTTTCTTAAAAAAAAAAAAAAAATCACATAAAAAATTCCAATATTTTCCAGAAATTACTGGAATTTCAGGCTTTTTCCTTGTATTTAAATCATCTGTTTGTCCACTCTTCTTCACCCAATTGCCTTTTTAATATAAAGACAGAAACACACTTGCAAATGTTACAAAGAAGACTCACGACACATCAATTGCGCACACAGCTTGCAAGACAATCACTTAGATTTTCTGCACGTCCATTAACAACTTTAATACTACAGAATTCAAATGCTTTAGTCAACAACAGCCATTCTACTTTTCACAATCCTGTGTTAACGACTAAAAGATTTGCCTCTGGTCCTAATTTTAGAATGAACATGAATCAACAAGGTGAAGGAGAACCAGAAAAACCAGCATTGGAACAATATGGAACTAATCTTACAAAATTAGCAGAGCAAGGGAAATTAGATCCAGTTATTGGTAGAGATGATGAAATTAGACGTGCCATTCAAATCTTGTCACGTCGTACTAAAAACAACCCGGTTTTAATAGGTAGAGCTGGTGTTGGTAAAACTAGTTTAATTGATGGTTTGGCTCAAAGAATTGTTAAAGGTGAAGTACCTGAAAGTTTAAAGAACAAGCAATTAGTGGCATTGGATTTAGGCGCTTTGATTGCTGGTGCAAAATATAGAGGTGAATTTGAGGAAAGATTGAAAGGAGTGCTAGAAGAAATTGATAAGGCTAATGGTGAAATTATTGTTTTCATTGATGAAGTTCATATGTTGTTAGGTTTGGGGAAAACCGATGGGTCAATGGATGCTTCAAATATCTTGAAACCAAGATTGGCTAGAGGTCTTAGATGTATTAGTGCAACAACTTTGGATGAATATAAAATTATTGAAAAAGATCCTGCTTTATCAAGAAGATTCCAACCAATTATTTTGAATGAACCAAGTGTTAATGATACGATCAGTATATTGAGAGGTTTGAAAGAACGTTATGAAGTGCATCATGGTGTTAGAATCACAGATAGTGCATTGGTATCAGCAGCTGTTTTATCGAATCGTTATATTACCGATAGATTCTTACCAGATAAAGCTATTGATTTAGTTGATGAAGCTTGTGCGGTTTTAAGATTACAACATGAATCTAAACCTGATGAGATTCAAAAATTGGATAGATCCATAATGACCATTCAAATTGAATTAGAATCATTGAAAAAGGAAACTGATCCACTTTCAGTTGAAAGACGTGAAGTATTAGAAAAAGATTTAAAGAATAAAAATGAAGAGTTAGCAAGATTAACTAAAATTTGGGAAGCTGAAAAAGCTGAAATTGAAAGCATTAAAAACGCCAAAAAAGATTTGGAACAAGCTAAAGTTGACTTAGAAATTGCTCAAAGAGAAGGTAATTATGGTAAAGCTTCTGAATTAAGATATGCTAAAATCCCAGAATTAATGAAGAAAGTTGAATTAAGTGAGAAAAATGATAATGATCCTTCTAAAAAAGATGAAGCGACTCCAGGATTACTTCATGATTCAGTCACTTCAGATGATATTTCAAAAGTTATTTGTAAGATGACCGGTATTCCAATTGATACTGTCTTAAAAGGTGATAAAGATCGTTTATTGTACATGGAAGATTCGTTGAAACAAAAAGTTGTCGGTCAAGATGAAGCTATTCATGCAATTTCAGATGCTGTTAGATTACAAAGAGCAGGTTTGACTAGTGATAAAAGACCAATTGCAAGCTTCATGTTTTTAGGTCCAACTGGTACAGGTAAAACCGAATTAACTAAATCTTTAGCTGAATTTTTATTTGATGATGCAAGTAATGTTATTAGATTTGATATGTCTGAATTCCAAGAAAAACATACAGTTTCAAGATTGATTGGTGCACCACCAGGCTATGTTATGAGTGAAAGTGGTGGTCAATTAACTGAAGCTGTTAGAAGAAAACCTTATTCTGTTGTTTTATTTGATGAATTTGAAAAAGCACATCCTGATGTTTGTAAAGTTTTATTACAAGTATTGGATGAAGGTAAATTAACTGATTCTCAAGGTACTACTGTTGATTTCAAAAACACTATTATTGTTATGACTTCTAATATTGGTCAAGATATTTTATTACAAGATTCAGAGATAAATGATGAAGATGGTAAAGTTTCTAAAGTGTCCAAAGATAAAGTCATTGAAGCTATGAAGAGAAACTATCCACCTGAATTCATTAACAGAATTGATGATATCTTAGTTTTCAACAGATTAAGTAAAACTGTGCTAAGAAACATTGTTGATATTAGATTAAAAGAAGTTCAAGAACGTTTAACAGATAAGAGAATTAATTTAGAACTGGATGATGCAGCTAAAGAATGGTTAACACAACATGGCTACGATAGTTTATATGGTGCTAGACCTTTAAACCGTTTGATTCAAAAGAGATTATTAAACCCAATGGCCATTTATTTATTAAAAGGTCAAATTAAAAATTCTGAAACTGTTAATGTCACTGTGGAAAACAATGAATTGGTTGTCAAACCAAACCATGATTCTGATAAGTGAAGTGCCACTACAACATGTATATATACCTGAACGCAACAACTATGATTTATGATTATTTACGATATATATATATATTTTTTTTACTCGAATTCACTGTAAACGCATACTCACCAATATATATAAATATAGTGGTGAAGTTGATTGTTGTCGATAAATATTTCTTTTCTTTCCCAATCAACAACTATTTTAAACCGGAAGCGCAATGACAATCGATAGTGTTAGAACAGTGTTAACAGTCGCTGGCTCAGATTCATCTGGTGGTGCTGGAATTGAAGCAGATTTAAAAGCTATTACTGCAAATGGAGCATATGGACTCACAGCCATAACCGCATTGACTGCACAAAACACAACGGGGGTAAGATCAGTGGCATATACTTCCAAAGACACACTAAGAGATATCTTACAATCCAATTTTTCTGATATTCCTATTGATGTTGTTAAAACTGGGATGTTAAGTGTTGATTCAGTGGAGATTTTAAATGAATTTTTAGATCTGTTTCATGTTGGTAAACCATTGATTGTTGATCCTGTTTTAGTGACAACAACTGGGTTCAGATTGTCAGATGATGCAACTTTAACTCAATCAATATCAAAATTATTCCAAAAAGCAACGTTAATTACACCAAATTTAGCTGAAGCTGAGTTAATATTAAATGAAAAATTCTCAACTTCTTTAGATCTTGAAAGTTTGAAACATTATTGTCAATCCATTCATTTGAAAACAGGTGCTAAAAGTGTGTTGTTAAAAGGTGGACATAACATCATCGAGAATTCGTATCTGTTGGATATTTTGTACACAAGTTATAATGATAAATTCACTATTTTCCGAAATCAGTTTATTGACACACAAAATACACATGGGACCGGTTGTACTTTAGCATCCTCAATCGCTGCCAATGTCGCTAATGGTTACTCTTTAGAAGTCGCAATTGATGCTGCTATTAGATATGTTCATGGATGTATTGAAAATTCATTGTCAATTGGTCATGGTAATGGACCATTAAATCATTTTTATATGATTCCAACAATCAGTAAACCTGAAGTTCCTATCAAAGAAAAAATGTTTCATAATGGTCATTTTGTGGAATTCTTGAAAAATCATCCATCAGTTAAACTCAATTGGAATAATTATGTTCATCATGATTTTGTTAAACAATTGGCCAATGGATCATTACCAACCAACAAATTTGTTCATTTTTTGAAACAGGATTATATTTATTTGGTGAACTATGCAAGAGTCCACTCTTTATCTGCAAGTGTTGCTCCTGATATTGAATGTATTCAAAGAGAAGCAAATATTTTAAATGCTATAACTCATGAATTAAGATTGCATACTAATAAACTGAGAGCTCATGGTGTTAATGAACAGGATTTAATCAACATTAAACCTTCCACAGCTTGTAAACAATATATGGACTATTTAATGAATATTTCTAAAACAGGTGATTGGTTAGATATTCAAGTAGCTTTAGCACCATGTCTTTTTGGATATGGTGAAGCTGCTCAAAATGTTGAAATCACAACTGATTGTCAAGAATATATCAGCTGGATTAATGATTACAGATCCAAAGAGTTTAGTGATGCATCTGAACTGGGGAAACAAGTTTTAGAACAACATTCAGTTGATATGAATTCAACCAAAATATCCAAACTAGTTAAGATATTTGCTGATGTTACTTTATTGGAAGTCAATTTTTGGAGTGATGCTTTAAACCATATGGATCATTAGCCTTAATAAACGCACTTATACTATCAATAAGATCATTATTATTTTCTAATCCGTCTAAAATCTCTCTTCTAATCTTTGACGAAGAAACATCTTTAACCAAATTACTGTTTGCAATTGAAACAACTTTCTTATTCCAACCAAACGGTAAATTGTCAATATATTCTTGCTGAGATTCATTTCCATTATCACCTCTAGTCAAACAGTAAACAAAACAATTGTTCATGAAATCTTTCAACTCATCTAATCCACCATCATAATATTTCAAATCAAACAATCTAATTAATGTAT
Source organism: Starmera pachycereana (assembly GCA_030570535.1). Classification (NCBI taxonomy): domain Eukaryota; kingdom Fungi; phylum Ascomycota; class Saccharomycetes; order Phaffomycetales; family Phaffomycetaceae; genus Starmera; species Starmera pachycereana. The sequence goes on from JAJLVW010000105.1 coordinate 24,090, forward strand.
CATACCCTACAACAAAAATAAATTGGGACTTGTCACAAAATTCTTTTAACAACACGTTCTCTTTATCAATGAACCTTGCTTGGTTGGTAACACCAATTATAACAGCAACATCAGTCTCTTCATATAAAAATTCACCAAATAATTTCATCATTTTAATTCGATCACTGAATTTTGCCAATTGTGGATGTTTATCTGCGTTTTTCACCGATAGGAGAAGTAAAATAGCGGATACTGTTGTATTTTGGGCTTTCAAGTGTTGTAAAGAGCGTGATATGATGGTCGAATGGCCATTGTGCGGAGGATTGAAAGATGAATCTAAAATCAACAATTTGTTG
>JAJLVW010000105.1:24524-35152 GCA_030570535.1 Starmera pachycereana
AAAAAAAAAAAAAAAAACACACACAACAAAAGAAAAAAAAACCTACAGAATCTGATATCTAAAATTTATTCTATTGAAGAAGCCCAATCTAAAATAAAGTAGAGGTCACAAACACCAAAGAAACAGCCAGTAATGCAATATTCAAATTTAATTTCACTCCAAAACTCTTCTTTTTAAACAAAATTTCTGTTCCATTTGGATAAAAATGAGTGAAGTTGTTCAAAGGTTGGGGAAACATCTCATTTGCTATCAATTTCTGCATATCCCATTCAATTGCATCTTCTGTTTTATAGTTCCAAAAAATCCAACCAACAGAACCACGTTCATATGCAATTATTTGTGCTTCAACAAATTTCCTAATATTTGATTTGTACGCAATACTGAATGAATCAACATCTGTTTTCCCAGAGCATGTATAAACATCATCAGCTGTGACATTTTTATTGTCATCTCTTTTATTCAAAATGTATCTGGTGTTGTTGAAAACATTTTCCAATTGTTCAGCGTTATAAGTACCATCGTATCTTGCACCAACACCAACACCGTTCAACCATCTTTGACAGTCGGTAATGGCAGCTGACCATTCACCAACTAAAGAAGGATGGTAAACTTGTTCCTGTGCTAAACTATCTCCAAAATTCATGATATCATTAATTCTAGCGTCTTCACTATTATGGTTCTGATAATCTGTGAAAACTTCGTAATGATGATGATCAACAACAACTCCATAATATGTGGTATCTTTATCAGTATCATTTGTATATAATTTAGAAACATTGTGGTAATTTTGATTCAATAAAGTGTTCCAATAACCAATTCCTTGGAAAGCATCATGTATCAGGAAATAGTTGGTTGAATTATATTCATTTCTATAATTGTCATAAACTTCATGAACAAACTCCAAATATTCTTTCATATTAATCTTAGGCCCTAAAGGTTCATTAACAATCTCAATTCCAATGATTGTATCAGAATAATCAGATCCACCATATTTGGCAAAAATGTAATCTAAAACGTCCACCGTTAACTCAATATTTTCTTTGGTTTTCTGCCATGTAACATTACCTCTTTTACCAGAGTTATCAAACCCATTTTGAGAGCCTGGAACACCATGCAAATCCAACCATATTTTCAAATCATTAGCTTTAGCCCATTGTAAAGCCAAATCAAGATATTTTTCCTGACCTTGAACATAAGGATCGTCTTCTAAAGTTTTGAACATCCAGTAACCAACTGGAAGTCTTACAAGATTCAATCCATAGCTTTTCACAGTGGAAAAATCTTCCTCTGTAATAAAACTGGACCAATGATCTTCCAATTGTTTCAAAGATTCTTCTTTGCCTAAAGCTTCGGTGAAAGTGTACTCATCAGTTGGAATATCGGTGTCTGATTTTCCATTCACTAGAAACTGCTCAAATAAAGACGGTGTGATATAAGGTTCCAATACGAACCAACCTCCAAAGGAAACTCCATGGATTTTATTAGTATCGTTGATATTGGAAGTGTAAGAATAATCCCAGATCTGAGTCGGGTTCACATCCACTGCATCCATTTCGACACCGTGGTCACCCATAGTATTAACTATAAATCCATCCATGCTATCATAAATGGTGTTTCTTTTGTGTTGAGAACCACGATCTATCGTATAACCAGCTGATAGTTGAGCCAAAACGGCTATTGAAAGACAATAAAATAGCAACAACATCTTCAAAATAGTATGCAGAACACTCAAACTTCAAATCTCGTCATTAAACCACCAACAAAGCAGTGTGTACTCAATTTTTCGTTCTAATTATACAACAATTTTGTGCACAGTATTAAAATGCTAAAATCACACACAAAAACCCAATTTCAACGCCTGAAAAAAACCCCCTCAAAACTGAACAGTCAATTCGAGTCTCCTAACCCACAAAATCAGCTTCCCAACTAGCAAAATTAAACAGTTTCCAGCAGTTTCTGTTGCATCTTGAAACTGGAAAAATATAATAAAAACAATTTTATAAAAATATCCGATTTTAATCTTGAAATTAAACAACAACAAATAAATAAATAAATAATTAAATAAATATCAGAAACAAAGAAAGAAAATAAGCAGAAGGATGAGTCTTGCACCACAGAAAGGAGCACAGCGTGGAAGAGTCTTGTCAGTGAACAACAAGGACCGCAAGCAGCTTGAGCAGATGGAGAGCTCCTTGGATAATCTTCAATGTGAGTTTTTATGTGTTTTTTTTTTTTTTTTATCTGTTTATTTCAAATCTGAGATGAAGGACTAACTTGTCCTACACAGCATTGCTTTCAGAAGTCGAGTTGTACTGGAAACAGACCACAGTGGAGAACGCAAACCCTTTGGAAATTGCTTTGCCGCTTTTAGACAACACTTCTGTTGGGTTGGGACATCGAAGACAAGAGTTCAATGAGTTGAAAGAACGGATCTCTAATGGGTTGAATCTGGCAGTGAATGAGCATTTTCAAGCGTTTAATGATAGTGTTGGGTCATACCGACTTGTGGTGGAGTCATTGAGTAATTCTCAAAAGACGATCTCCAATATTAAAGACGCTGTGCTAAGTATTGATGATGATTTAAATGATTCTTCAAATAATAAATTGAACTCAATGAATGAGAATCTAAACACTTATAATCAAATGATAGAGATTTTGGATAATATTGAGCAGATCAAGAAAATACCTGTTGAATTAGAAACTTGTATGAATAATAAAAATTATTTTAAAGCACAAATTTTACTTGATACTGTTTCTCAAAAGGCAAATGAATTTAAACTATGGGAATTATCTTCAATGAAGAATTTAAAAGAGTATTTTGCAACTCAAAGAGATCAATTGTTTGAAATTCTGATTGAAGAATTATTTCAAATTTTGTTTTCTAAGAAAGAATTTAGTTCATATAATTCAATATCGGATCATTTCTTAATTAAAAATGAATTAGAACTTGAAAATTCCTCAATAAAAGATAATTCATCAAACATTGAAAAATTCTTGAAGAATTCAATTGATATTGATATTTTAGAAACTGCATCACTAAATAACTTAAACATGGAAAAATTCATCAAAAATATAACAGCAATGAATACGATGGGTCAAAATGATAAAACATCAGCACGGAATTCAGGAATTATTGATGAATTAAACACAGAAGACGAATTCATCAATAATTTAAACAGTGATCTGAATCCATTCCATCAAATTTATTCAATTTTATCAATTATATCCAAGTTAGGGAAATTACAAAGTACCGTTGATATAATAATTCAAAGAACTAATGCTGAGTTAAATCAATTGATTAATAGAATTGTGGAAGATACAAAATTAAAATATCCAAAATTAATTAAATTTTTAAATAATACATCACAAGATTCAAATGAATTAATTTTACATAAATTAAAGATTGAACAAAACTTATCAACAAATAATTCAAATATTATAATTTTACAAGATTTATTTTGGAATTTTTTCCAAAAAATCTTATTTTTCATTCAAAGTTCTAAAATTTCTGTTGAAATTATTTCAAAACTTGAGGCAAATAATCCAGATTCTTCTAATACAAATGTTAGTAATACAATAAGTAATGTTTTGACCACAGTTCATAATAATAGAAATAACATTGCTAATAATCAAATGAATGGGAATAATAAAAATAATAGATTTACAGTTGATCAATTATGGGATTATTTAATTGATGAAGTTCAAGAGTTTATATTAACATATATTTCAAATGATGAAAATTCTTTGAAACTTAATAAAAAACTTACAAATAAAGAATCAGATAAAAAACAAAGATTAACTAATACCACAACGTTAAATGATAGATTAGATGATAAAATTTTCCAATTTAATAAAGTTATTTATGATGATGAACAAAATGATAATTTAAAAATTATTTTAAAAGATTTATTCCCAGGTTTTATTAATTCAAATATTAATAATCTTGAAGAAAAGAAAACTCCATTTATTGAAGATATTAAATTTTTAAAGAAAACCAAAATAATTCCATCAAATATTTTTAATATGAGAATAATTTTAGAACCATTTTTATTATTTATTCAAGGTTCAATATTAATTTTATCTATGGATAAAGAACAAATACCAATAAATTTTTTTAATAAATTTATGAATTTAAAATTTTTACCAATTTTAGAAGAAACTTTTTTATCATTTTATCAAGAAGAAGTTGATGAATTAAACTCATTAGAAGTGTTTGAAACAATTGGAATGGATTATAATAGTAACAGTAATAATTTTGAGATTTTAACATTGAATAATTCACAAGATTTAAATGATGTTGTTAATAAACCTCAACTATTAAAATTTGTTGTAATTTTCAAAAGATTTTTCAATGATATTTGTTTTATATTAAACACTTCATTACAATTTAGAAAAGAATTTTCAAGTGTTATATTTAAATTGATTAATAATTTCAAAGAAAAAATTGAAGAATTAGAGATGGAATTAATTACTGAATTTTCAAGTTATCTTGAACCAAATAAAGAGGTTATTAAATTATTGAACAGTGAGACCCCAATTGACACCACGGTTTTCCAAACAATTAAATTGTTCAATTTAAATAAACAAGATTTGAAAAATTTAACTATTGTCAAGAATTTCATTAATTTAAAAGAATCATTGGAATTTATTACATCATGGTTTAGACAAGATTTGGTTAAAAAAATAGATTTGAACAAAACAGATATTAATCTGACAAGTATTGAGAAACTACGCAAGAACTGGTCATTTTTTGAAATAGTTAATTTGAAAGTTTCAAATATTTCAAATACTACAATTGCAGCTAGTAGTTATAATAGCAATAATTTCAAAATTATATTGGATGATAAACTAAGCGGAGAGTTTGATAAAATAGTTGGAGAGTTTGAAAAGTTAGACAGACGTTGTGGCAATGTGTTAAGAGTGCATAAGTTGCTTTTAGAACGTTTATAGTTGTATAAAAAAGAGAAAAGTGTATAGAGTTACTCCCAAAGAGGAAATACATGCGAAACTGCGAGACAAACTTTCCTGAAAAGGCAGTTTTTGCAGAAACACTTCCATATTAGGAAACAAGTGCCATTTTTGGGCTGCAAATTTTTTCGTTGCAAAATTTCAAATTTCAGGAAAAAGGCTGGAAATCCGAAACTCGAACTGTGAACACAACACAACACAACACAACCAACCAACCAGCCCTAGTTCAGCAGCGCGAGCAGTCTGAGCAGGAGAAGCACAGACCAGCCGCAACTTCCAGCTGCAACAACACCCACACACGGAGACACTCCACTCTGCTGCTGCACATCAATAGCTCCACCAGGAGACAACAGCGCAACTCCTTCAAAGTCGCCACCCTCGACACCCACAAAAGCAAACTTTAGGCCCCCCTGGCGGTGTCTGGATGTTGTGCGTGCACCAACCGATAACTGAAGTATTACGTAATTGATTAGCAACTCATTTTTTTTCCAAATATATAAGTGATTAAAGATGGCTTCTTCCAACACCAACCATGCCAGCTTGACGCTGCCACCAAACTCTACAGGGAACAGGTTCAGACAAAGGAAAATCTCTACAAAACAAACACTCCAAATTCTAAAACAGGCCCGTTTATCGGATATTGATAATGCTGATTTGCAACAACGAGATTTACAAGAAATTGAAACAGGTGTGGAAAAAAATGAAGAAGAGGAAGTTCATTTGAAAAAGATCTTGAAGAAGACTGGTATCACCTCAACTTCAGATGCTTATATTCCTACTCCGGATGCGTCTAAACTTTGGGACCAGGCTAAAGATTTTTATAAAGGGACTTTTAAAAGTCCCATTTCATATATAAAGTCATCTGCTCATGTGGAAGATTATCTAACCAATAGCAATTATTGTATGGATGAAATTGATGATGAATTTTTATCCAAACTCAACAAAGATTTATTGAAAAAAAAAATTGAAGTGATAAATGAAGATGAATTTGAAATTTTAATGGATAGATTTGAAAAAGTTATAAATGAAAAACAACCTTTCCTGATAACGGACCCGGAAAATATTTTAGAGTTTAATGAAATTAAAATAGCACTGAAAAAATTAGATGATACTTCTAAAACTCAAATTTATAAGAAAATTGAACAAGATTTACAAATTGATAATTTCAAAACTTTATTAGATGGTGATAGAGTCACTGCGGCTTTACAAACCAATTCTAGCCCGTCTAATCCACCTCAAAGATCGTTATCAGACTTAGTTGATACTTATGGTGAAACAATTTACCCTCATTTCAAACTTCGAAAAATTGAAAGAAATGGTAAAAATATCATTCCAAGTTTAAAATTCACTGGTGAAGATGATAATGATCCATATATGTGTTTTAGACAACGTCAATTTAGATCTCAAAGAAAAACAAGAAGAGCTGATGTTCAAAGTTCTGAAAAATTATTGAAATTATATAATGAATTGAAATTAACTAAAGATTTAGTAACGTTAGTTTTTGAAAGAGAACGGAAAAGATTATCTTCTTTACAAGTTGAAAATGAGATTTTTGATTTAAGATGTAAAGTTAAATCTGTTAAACGTGAATTAGGTATTAATGATAGTGATGAAGATTTATATGCACATAAAAAGAAAAAACCTTCACCAAATTTATCAATTTCAAATTCAAATATCAATGATGATAAAAATATTAATGGTACAACAGCCCAAAAATTGAAGAAACACGGTTTATCCAAATTGGGTAATAATGCTAATACTGATAAATCTAAACATGGAAATAATAATTCAATTGATTTGACTGGTTCAGATCAAACTTCAATCAATGGCAATCTTACAGCAGCACAACAGCAACAATTACTTTTGCAGCAGCAACAGCAGCAACAACAACAACAACAACAACAACAGCAGCAGCAGCAACAACAACAGCAACCACAAACTTCATTTCAACCTTATGTTAAATTACCACCTTCTAAAATTCCAGATTTGGATTTAGAAACTGTTCAAGGTATATTAAATAACAAAGATAAATCGATGCAAAAATTTGTTGAAGAAAAACTGAAAAAACGCACATTATCAGATATTGGGTTTGTTAATTTAACAGATGATCCATATAATCCATTTTTCCAAATCAATACAACAAATGAAAAACTATTGGATCCTTCTCATACCCCATATTCTTCTATAACGACATCATCTTTTGATGTTCAAACTTTAGGGTATTGTTCTAACATGGGTAAATTCATTGAAAATGGTGTTTCAAATTCTAAAAATGATTCATTTATGTTTAATTTTGAAAAAAGTTTGAAGAAATTAAAAGATAAATTTATACCAGAGAAATATGATGCGTTGTTTAGTAAGAAGGTTTTAACAAGTGATGCAAGAATGACTGTTAGAAAAAGAGTTGGGAGATGTGGGATTGTTTATATCGATAGGAAAAATATGGTTAAAAAGGATGATTATGATGATAATAATAATAATAATAATGATAATGATAAGAACAATGATAATGATAATGAATATGGAAACAAATATATGAATGAAAACAAAATTAAAGAAGAAGAAAAAGAAGATACAGAAATGAAAGATTTAAGAGAAAGATTTGAAGATCGTTGGAAATATGATTCAGAAATGGGAATTTTTGATTATGAAAATGAACCATTTAGTGATGATCCATCAAGGTTGAATTCAATTTCAAATGAAACTCAAGTTATAAGATTTGGTGGGATGTTATTTTCAAAGGCTTATGATGCTTTAAAAGATGTAATGATTCAACAAAGACAACAACAGTACCTTGAACAACTGCAAAAATTGAAACAACAACAACAACAACAACAACAACAACAGCAACAACAAAAGCAGCAATTGGAACAACCGAAAGAGGTTGTTCAAAGAGGAAATGTGAATGGTGATAGAACACCAACTCCTGGAATTCAAAGAATGGGAAATTCAATTAAAACTGAGCATTAATTTGGGCTCTCTTTTTTTTTTTTTTTTGTTTTTGGGTTTGTTTTGCTCCCCCGATGAAATTACATTACAAAACGGTCTTTAATTTTGTTCAATTCTGTTTATTCTTTTTGTTTAGTTTATTAATTTCAATTTTAATGTATTGAAATCTATTTTCAAATGAACTTCTAAATTTCTTCCGTATATTTAATAAACTGACGCGTAAAAAATAAAATCTCAAAATTTTTTATTTTATTTCGAAATGTAAATAAATAAAAACAAACTAAAACTTTATAACAAAAAAGAAAATAAATAAATAAATAAATAAAATGGATGCAATTCTAGCTCAACTTCATCAAACAAAAAGCGACTCAATAATATCTGAATTTCAAGCAATTATAAATTCATTCAATCAAACTTCATCAAATTATTACAATCCAAATGATTTAAATAAAATTTTATCAGAATATATTTCGCGTTTTGATCGTTTGAAATTCTTGTTTTTAGAGCAAGAATCAAAAGAGAAATTTTTAAGAGGTGTTTTATCATCAAAATATGATTTTAATCAAGATGATATCTATAAAATCATTCAAATGGAGAAAAAATTAAATTTTGAAATTAATGATAAAGATTCCAAAATTGATGAGTTAGATTTGAAAATATTGAAGTTGATTGAAGAGACTAGAGATATGGATTTGCTGCAACAAAAGTTGGAAGAAGAAGTGGTGGGTTTAAATAAAAAATTGGAAGAGTTGCAAAGGTTGAAATTACAATTGTTTAGTGATTTGAGTAAATTAAAAGAACTGAATCCAAATATTGATAAATTGGAGAAAATTATTGATGATAACAAAGATGTTTTAGGTGATGATTTACCAAAAGATATAAATCAAGATGAATTGATAAAATTTCAAGAGAAAACTAAGTCATTACAATCAAAAATTAATGAATTAATGAAATTAAAAGAAATTAAATTACAAAATCTAAATAAAAGGGAAGGATTATTACAAAATAAAAAATTAAATGAAGAAATAATTAATAAGATTAAAAATGATACATCAATTGATTTACAAAATATTGAGTTAATTATTCAAAAATGGGGGAAATTAACTAATATTACAAATTTTAAAATATCAACTAATGAAACTACTAAAAATGAAGTATTAAGTTTTTCAATTAATAATAATGGAAAACATATAAATATAGAAATGAATGAATCAAATCAGATTTTGCAATTAGAAATCTCAGGGATGAATAATAATGATGAAATTGAAACATTAATTAAATTTATAAATTTACAAAAAAATCCATTAAATTCATTATTTGAAAGATTAATATAATTATAATAAATAGAAGCAAAAAGCAAAAACAGTTATATAACAAGTCATAAAATAAAAAACAGGGGTTTTTTTATTTTTATTTTTTTTATTTTTTTTTTTTTTTTTATTTTTTTTTATTCATCAATCTATCTAGCCATACAAGGTGCAAGGATCAAGAAGTAAAATTAGAAGATCTTTTCTTCCCCCAACCTTCAGGTTTCATTTTTAAGAAAGCACCAATTGCACCTAAATATCCTTCATGTCTTAAAAAATAAGCAGTTTTTTCACCTGCAGACCAAAAATTAATAGCATAAGATAATGTATTCATTGTAATTGGATGACCTCTAATATAAGACCCACCAAAATAAATGTTTTTAATTCCATGAATTTTTGCCTGTAAATAAGCAATTTGTCCAATATTATTTGAAATAGCATAAAGTAATGATTTAGAAATATCATTTGAGTTAAATTGTTTATAATCATCATCATCATGATCACCTACATCATGATCGTGATGTTTTAAACTGAAAACTTTACCAAAAGTTGAAGCAATTGCAGTTGATTTTAACCCAATTTTATTATAATCAGTTCCATAAATATCTCCCACCAACATATCAACATTATGATTATTTCCCTTTGCAGCATCACTTAACATTTCATCATATGAATTTGCATTAGTTAATAAAGATAATAATCCCCATAATGTTCCACCACCTAATGAAGAACCACCAACTCTTTCAAAATTTGAAGAACCTGGTCCAGTGACTTTTATCATTGATACACCGGAACCGATGTTAACTAAAAGGTAAGGATATTTTGTTGATGAATGAATGTTATTAACGAATTGCATTGGATTTAAATCAGAATAAATGAAAATTTCATTTGGAATTTCTGTTATTAAGAAATCTAAACCAACGATTAAACATTCCATTTCATCTTCTTTTGTCACCTCAGTATCCAATTGTGTTCTGAGGTAGTCATAAAATTTAACCGAACCACCACCAGTTGCCATTATATGAATTTTTTTATTTGGAATTTCATTATGATAAAATTCAATTAAACTTTTAATAAATTTAATAAATTCATCAATTTTAGATGTTTCAATGTTATAAAAATTAAGTCTTCCACCTTCATATTGTTGTTGTGTGGTAGAATTGATTGAATCTGATGAATTATTTTCACTATTATTTGAAGTAAAATAAACAATTTTAGCCAAAGATCCACCAATATCGATTGCTATATGTGATATTTCTGAATTATGGTAGGGAAGTGCAATGTTGTTTGTTGTTGTTGTAGTGGTGTTGTCTATGATGAATGCACCAGTGACGTTTATTTGTATTGAACCTGGATTATTTATAAATTTGTTCATATTTTGGTGGGAAAAAAAAAAAAAAAAAA
>JAJLVW010000106.1:0-11654 GCA_030570535.1 Starmera pachycereana
GAAGAACAATCAAGTTAAGTTTTGATTGAATTATAGCAGTAGAGATGAAAAGTTTCCTAAATAAGTAAAGTTGAGTTTAAGCTTTAAACGTTTCTTAGATCTCTTGTAAAATCTTATCAAAACACCCAAAATTTTAAAATTAATCTTGTCCACGAGCTTAATATAAGTCACATTGGCTTTAGAAGTGAGCAATGAATAGAATTTACGAATTGAGGTACATACATACGTTGTCATGTTGTGTTCACTACGAATCTTTTCAAAGTTGTAAGTTTCTTTGTAATTGCTGTACTGAAAAATGTAGAGCTCCTGATTCCCTTATATTAAACCTTTAGATCGATTTGATAAAAATGCAGTTACAACATCGTTTACTTAAACATAACTCTAAATTTTTTTTTAATTATATTGATGAAAAATGAATTTGACACAATTCTTCACGTGTGTTAATTAATCAAATTTCATGAATTCAACTAACTGTACTGTGCAGCGTGAAGCATGCTTAGTTCGGTAATAATTACTTTATGTTTATAATTTTTTATTTTTATTTATTTTTTATTTTCCATTATATGAATTCAAGTGTTCAAATTTGTGTCAGATTTGGAAAGTTGATAGAATTTGTTAGAAAAGATTCATGCCAGGTTTATGTGATGATCAGATTGAATCAAGATGATTGTGCAAAACGTGTTTCAAAAGATTTGTCCCGTTTGGATATTAATTGTTGAAATGTGTAAATTGACACAAAAGTATAAATACTACAACTTTTCAATCTTTAACACTAGTTCCAACAGCAACAGCAACAACAGCAACAACTACCGTCTTATCTTCCTACTGATATAATGAAATTTACTTTTGGCTTAGCTTCTTTAGCAATTGCAACTTTAGCATCCGCTAAAAACATTTTATTAACTAATGATGATGGTTGGGCTGCTACAGGTATTCGTGCAACTTATAACGCATTAAAAAAAGAAGGGCATAACGTCTATTTGGTTGCTCCTTTGGAACAAAGATCAGGGTATGGTGGTACTTATTTCATCCCATACACTTCAACATTGTTACATGATGATCAATTCCATTATATGAAAGAAGGTGATCCATCTTGGGGTCATGAAATTTCAGATGATCACATTTGGTACTTTAATGCCACACCATCAGCCTGTGTTGCCTTTGCCTTCGACTATCTGCTACCAACTTATTTTGCAGATGTTTCTATTGATCTTGTTGTTGCTGGTCCAAATCAAGGTTGGAATTTAGATGCTACTATGTACACTTTATCTGGAACTATTGGTGCTACTTATAACTCTGTTTTGAGAGGATACCCAGCCATTGCTTTTTCAGGTGCTAACACAAACAACTCTTTTTTCAAAGATTCTTTAACTGATAAACCAACAGATATTCAAAACATTTATGCTGCTAAAGTTGTTGAATTAGTTGATGAATTATTCACCAAGCAAGGTGACAATGAAAGAGTTTTACCTGTTGGAACTGGTTTGAACGTTAACTTCCCAAAAGTTTCTACTGATTCTTCAATCGGTTGTATTGATCCAAAATACGTCTTCACAAGATTAACAGGTCAAAACGTTATGCAATACTCTTTGAAATACAACGAAACTAGCAACTTATTTGGGTTAAGTGCCTCTATTGCTCAGAACAACTCTGCTACTGCTGTTGAATATAACGGTGATTTCTCATTACATTCAGAAGCTTATGTCATTACAACTTTAGGTGGTTGTTATTCTACAGTTTCTTCCTTTTCCATTGATTACACTGCTCCATTGACCCAATCTGAGCAAGTCAAAGGATTGATCAGCGACATTTTAGTTAGCGCTTAAAGCCAAAAGTAATTGTAAAACGTTTTATATACTACTATATAGCTTCATTAAACTGATTTCAGTATAGTGAATAAATCAATGTCAGAATTTTTAAAATCTTATTTCACTATCTATCATTTATAACCAAAAGAGAAAAAAATGTCTCTTAATTTACTCCAGCTGAACGCCAATGGGACTCTGCCACTGCTAGAACACGAGCTTGTGAAGCAACAACTGCCAAACATCACAGTCCAGTTGACTCCTAAAGGACAGAAGAACCCTGAATCTGTTAAATTTGATGCAAACACAATTTATTTGACAAACAGACGTTTGATTCTCATTGGAGAGCAGACTTTCGTGCTGTTCTATGAAGATATAATACACCACAAGCTGGAGATGCCTTGGTTTGGGTCCAACATGTACAAATTGCTGTTCAAAGTGACCAACAGACAGCAACAAGTGCTGAATTATCTGTATAATTGGGAGTTGACACTGTCGTTTCCCAAAGGAGGAGCAATTCAGTTTCACGAACAGTTTTTGCAGTGCAAGTCAGCCGTGGACAGCAACCAACAAGACGAGTTGCCAGCGTATAGCGAGTGAAAGTTGAAACGTACCTTTTCTTTTAAACAAAATGTAATGCTGAATCTACGACACTTTCACTTCCCAAACAGGCAGTCAATACTCCAAAGAATTTCATGAAATTTGAAATTTGTAGCGTAAAAAATCAAAATTTACCAAAACAACTTTGAAAACAACAACAACAACAACAACAAAGAAACTCACCGTGCTTGCCACACAGCTGTGCACTGCAACTCGGATCTTACAACATACTGCAAACAAGCTTTCCCCTCCACAGCACAAGTAGCAGCATGGATTTCAGCAAGCCCGTGTCAAAGGAGGAAATCCAAAACCTGTACATGGTGAGTAGCGAGTGCGCTAGATAAGGCGCGTTGTTTTTTTGTTTCTGGCAATCATACTAACACCTATTTACAGAGATGGCAGCAACTCAGATCGCAATTGGGAGACGCAGCAGTCCAGAATGCTGAGTTCATGCAATTATCAAGAGTATTGAAGCAAATTGCCAAACAACAGGAACTGCAAAGACAACAACAGCAACAGCAACAGCAACAGCAACAGCAACAGCAACAGCAACAACAACCTCTACAAGGTCAATTGAATCATGCTCAAACTCCTCAGCAGATGCAACATCAGATCCCACTGCAACAACAACAACAACAACAACAGCATGTTCAGAATCAAAGCCAAAATCAAACACCTAATATGAACCCAATTCAACCACAACAGCCGCCACCTCAAGGTCAGCCACTGCAGCAACAAGGTAATGGTTTGTTTACACCAACTCAGTCTATTTTATTAAAAGCTCAAATCGCAGCATTTAAATGTTTGGTTAAGAATATTGCAATTCCTCAAGAAGTGACCCACATTTTAACAACTGCTTTGAGAAATAGAATTCCTCATCCTCAAGTATCTCAACAGCAACAGCAACAACAACAACCGTTCCAGCAATCGCCTTTGAACTCTGGAGTTTCAACTCCAATATTAGGTAACAAACAACCTGGACTGCCACAGACTCAATTACAACAACAACAACAACAGCAGCAGCATATGTTACAACAACAACTATTACAACAACAACTATTACAACAACAGCAACAACAGCAGATGATACTCCAACAGCAACAATTAATGCAACAACAACAGCAGCAACAATTATTGCAACAGCAACAACAGCAACAACAACAACAACAACAACAGCATATTCAACAACAACAACAGCAGCAGCCACAAAATATGGCACCACAACAAATTCCACATCAAGAATTACCAGCTGGTCAACAACAATTGCCTTCCAAAATACCCTCTTCTCAATTACCTAAAAAACGTAGTGGAAGTGGTAAAGCATCATCAACATCAACTCCATCAAATAGTGCAAATCAATTGAAAAGTTTGGAGAATGCCCCTCCAAAATTATTAGATGATCTACAAAAAAAATATCCTGAAATAACTACAGTAATTCCATTCAATGATCCACAAGTTTTTGTTGATAGTTTTAGTTTACCACCTGAACTAGATCTAATACCTTATGACACGATATATGATAGCAAATCAAGAGTTGTTATTCCAAGTTTATCTGCCAAAGGTTATGATATTCCAGGATTGGCTGAAATGTATGAATATTCAATTGATTTTGAAATCGCTAAAACTATGAATGAATTGAGTGAGAAGTTTGTTAATCTAAAGAATGACGATTTAAATCAAGATATTAAAGATGATGATATTGATGACTTGATTGATTATTTATCATTGACGTTATTACCTTTACAAAAAGCAATGAGAGGTCATTTATTAACTTTTGATTATTTTCAAAAATCTTTATTAACAAATTCTCATCCAAATTTCTTAGCTAAAATTAGAAAAATTGGTCCAATTGATTCAATGACAACAAATAAAATTTTCAGTCAACAACAAACTATTAAAGTTACCACTGAAAATAAAAAGAAAACTGAAGAAATTGAAAAATTAACTTCAAGTTCAAGTGAAATTCTGAAACTGAAAAATAATAAAAGAGAAAAAATCTTGAAATTTGGTAAAAATATGAAAAATATTCATTCATTTATTGAAAAAGAAGAACAAAAAAGAATTGAAAGAAATGCTAAACAACGTTTACAAGCTTTAAAGGCAAATGATGAGGAGGCTTATATTAAATTATTGGATCAAACAAAAGATACAAGAATTACACATTTATTAAGACAAACCAATCAATTCTTAGATTCTTTAGCTCAAGCTGTTAAAAATCAACAAAAGGAAAGTAATCCTACAAATAAATCATCAAAAATTGAAAATCTTGATGAAAATGGTACTGTTGGTGAAGAAGATAAAACTAAGGAAGTAGTAGAAGAAGAAGATAATGAAAAAATTGATTATTATGAAGTTGCACATAAAATCAAAGAAGAAATTAAGAAACAACCAAGTATTTTGATTGGAGGTGAATTAAAAGAATATCAATTAAAAGGTTTACAATGGATGGTTTCATTATACAATAATCACCTTAATGGAATATTAGCAGATGAAATGGGGTTAGGTAAAACAATTCAAAGTATTTCACTATTAACTTATCTTTATGAAGTCAAAAAAGTTCCCGGGCCATTTTTAGTTATTGTTCCATTATCAACATTAACGAATTGGAATCTTGAATTTGAAAAATGGGCACCAGCTTTGAAAAAAATTACTTATAAAGGTACACCAATAGTTAGAAAAGTTTTACAAAATGATATTAGAACAAGAAATTTTACAGTTTTATTAACTACGTTTGAATATATTATTAAAGATCGTCCATTATTAGCAAAAATCAATTGGGCTCATATGATTATTGATGAAGGTCATAGAATGAAAAACTCAAATTCGAAATTATCATTAACTTTAACAACTTATTATCGTACTGATTATAGATTAATTTTAACAGGTACGCCTTTACAAAATAATTTACCTGAATTATGGGCATTACTAAATTTTGTTTTACCCAAAATTTTCAATTCAGTTAAATCATTTGATGAATGGTTTAATACACCATTTGCACATGCAGGTGGGCAAGATAAAATTGAATTATCTGAGGAAGAAACTTTATTAGTCATTAGAAGATTACATAAAGTTTTAAGACCATTTTTATTACGTCGTTTGAAAAAAGATGTTGAAAAAGACTTACCAGATAAAATTGAAAAAGTTATTAAATGTAAAATGTCATCATTACAATCAAAGATGTATCAACAAATGCTTAAATTTCATCAATTATTTATTGAAGATGAAGCAAATGAAAAATTGATCCCATTAAAAGGTATTAATAATCCAATTATGCAGTTAAGAAAAATTTGTAATCATCCATTTGTTTATGAAGATATTGAATCGATGATTAATCCAGATAGAGATACAAATAATAATATTTGGAGAGTTGCAGGGAAATTTGAATTATTGGAAAGAGTTTTACCCAAATTTAAAGCAACTGGACATAGAGTTTTAATGTTTTTCCAAATGACACAAATTATGGATATAATGGAAGATTTTTTAAGATTAAAAGATATGAAATATTTAAGATTAGATGGTGGTACTAAAACAGATGATAGATCTGATTTATTGAAGTTATTTAATGCACCAAATTCAGAATATTTTTGTTTTTTATTATCAACAAGAGCAGGTGGATTAGGTTTAAATTTACAAACTGCTGATACTGTTATTATATTTGATACCGATTGGAATCCTCATCAAGATTTACAAGCTCAAGATAGAGCACATAGAATTGGACAAAAAAATGAAGTTAGAATCTTGAGATTAATTACTACTGATTCAGTTGAAGAGGTGATTTTAGAGCGAGCTCATGAAAAATTAGATATTGATGGTAAAGTTATTCAAGCAGGTAAATTTGATAATAAATCTACGGCTGAGGAACAAGAAGCATTATTAAGATCATTATTAGAGGCAGAGGAAAATAAAAAAGATGCTGATGGAAGGGATAATAATGAAGATGAATTAAATGATGAAGAATTGAATGAAATTTTAGCAAGAAGTGATAAAGAATTGGAAATTTTCAGAAAAATGGATTTACAAATGAAGGATAAAAGAAGTGGCAGATTATATACTGAGGGGGAATTACCAGAACTTTATAAAAAAGATCCATCAGATTTCATTGAAGTTCAAGATATGACTGATTATGGACGTGGAACAAGAGAACGTAGAAAGATTGTTTATGAAGATACAATCACTGAAGAACAATGGTTAAGAGAAGTTGATGGATTATCAGGAGGAGAAGAAGCAAATGAAGATGAATATGATGAAATTGATGAAACTAAGAAACGAAAAAGAAAACCACGTAGAAAAGGAGTTGATTTAGATTTTGGTGAAGAAGATCTTAGTAAATATACAGGTAAAAGAAGAAGAAATGGTAATAGTCATGATAATAGTGTGAATTCTACACCAATTTCAAATGAATCAGAAGATGTTGTTGGTTTATTAAGGAAACCTAAGAAAGTTGGTCCAATTAAAAGAGGTGGTCCAAAGCCAAGAGGTAAAGCAGCACAAGGAATTCAACCAAATCGTCATGCAAGAATTGAATTGCTTAATGATGAAGAAAGAGATCAAATAACTCAACAATGTCAAGAGATTTATGATTTATTGATTGATTATGTTAATGAAGAAGGTAGAAAATTAAGTCCAATTTTCCTTGTTAAACCACCAAAAAAGGCATATCCAGATTATTATTTATTAATTAAATATCCAATTGCATTTGATATGATTTCCAAAAGAATTAATCAAGGAGTTTATATGAACTTAGAAGAATTTTTACAAGATTTACATTTAATGTTTTCTAATGCTAAACTTTATAATGAAGAAGGATCATTAATTTATCAAGACGCTGTATTTTTAGAAGAATTGGCTGAAAGAAAATGTAAAGAATTTGGATTAAAAAAAGTTGATTTTAGTGAATTTGATTCAACACATTTTAATAAATTAAAACCAAAAATTGAACCTGTTATTGATATTGACAAAAATGAATCAAATATTGATGATGAAGATATGAAGGTGGATGTTGATTTAAATGGTGGATTAGAGTCAGTAGAAGAAAGTGATTTAAAACCATATGAGGATGATGCAAGCAAAATAGCACATGTTTAGATGATTAATAATAGAATTTGTATTATAATTGATAAGTAGCACGTTTGTACTAGGTAAATTATAGCTGGAGCCTAGGAGTTTTAAAAGTAGTGCTATAATATCGTGTTTGATAGAATTACCGATTAACTAGAAAGAAATATTTTGTTCATGTGATGTTGAATTCTTTATTGCTTCATTTATTCTTCTTATTATTATTATTAGATAACTAGACGGTAGAAGAGCAAAAAAAAAAAACCATCTCGCTGACAACTGTTCTGAAACAACACTCGCAAAACACTTCTGTTTCCAGACAGTTTGTAGAAATAAACATTTAAAAAACTTCTAAATTCAGCATATCTCCGTTTATAGTAAAACTGTGGAAACAAATTGCGAATTTCTGAAAAAAATTTGCACGTGACAATTTTTTCTTATAATTTTCAAAAACCAAAAAAAATTTTCTTCAAAAATTTGAAATCGTTTAAAAAGGTGCAGATTCCTCGCATTTTTCAAATTGTTGCGCCCTCAGCTAGTTTGATTACTGAACTTCCTTCCCTTCTTTCAGTTTATTTAATAGTAATAATAACTAAAAAAACAAAAATAAAAATGTCTGCTGCTGCTGCTGCTGCTGAAACTTTCCTATTCACCTCCGAATCTGTTGGTGAAGGTCACCCAGATAAGATTTGTGATCAAGTTTCCGATGCTATTCTTGATGCTTGTTTGGCTGTTGATCCATTATCAAAGGTTGCCTGTGAAACTGCTGCTAAAACCGGTATGATTATGGTTTTTGGTGAAATCACCACTAAAGCTCAATTAGATTATCAAAAAATCATTAGAGATACCATTAAACATATTGGTTATGATGACTCTGCTAAAGGTTTTGATTACAAAACTTGTAATGTTTTAGTTGCCATTGAACAACAATCCCCAGATATTGCTCAAGGTTTACATTACGAAAAAGCTTTAGAAGAGTTAGGTGCAGGTGATCAAGGTATTATGTTTGGTTATGCTACTGATGAAACCGATGAAAAATTACCATTAACCATTTTATTAGCTCATAAATTGAATGCTGCTTTAGCTGATGCCAGAAGATCAGGTTCATTACCATGGTTAAGAGCTGATACTAAAACCCAAGTCACTGTTGAATATAAAAAAGATGGTGGTGCTGTTATCCCATTAAGAGTTGATACAATTGTTATTTCCACTCAACATGCTGAAGAAATTTCTACTGAAGATTTAAGATCAGAAATTAAAGAACATATCATTAAAAAAGTCATTCCAGAACATTTATTAGATGACAAAACCATCTATCACATCCAACCATCTGGTAGATTCGTTATTGGTGGTCCTCAAGGTGATGCTGGTTTAACTGGTCGTAAAATCATTGTTGATACTTATGGTGGTTGGGGTGCTCATGGTGGTGGTGCTTTTTCAGGTAAAGATTTCTCTAAAGTTGATAGATCTGCTGCTTATGCTGCAAGATGGGTTGCTAAATCTTTAGTCAATGCTAAATTAGCTAGAAGAGCTTTAGTTCAATTATCTTATGCCATTGGTGTTGCTGAACCATTATCCATTTACGTTGATACTTATGGTACTTCCAAATACACTTCCGATGAATTGGTTGCCATCATCAGAAAGAACTTTGACTTAAGACCTGGTGTTGTTGTCAAAGAATTAGATTTAGCTAGACCAATCTATTTCAAAACTGCTTCTTATGGACATTTCACTGATCAATCCAACACTTGGGAACAACCAAAGAAATTACAATTATAAATAGGTGGTTTCCATTCACATTCATGTTCATGACGTTCAATTCATCTTGTTAGTTTAGTTTTCCGTTTTAGATATATCTATTGCATAGAGGTTATAATTTCAACAATTTTGACCCACTTTTTAAATAATTGAAATTCTTTTAATAAAGATAGTATTGTAGATGAAGTTTGAACCGTGTTTTTACAGCGAGAAAGCAGAAGTAATCATTTAGACAGCGTTTAGATTCTTTTCTTTGCAATCAAATTCCGTATGACTAAAACCATTGAAATCTCTTCCAACTCTTGTAATAACCCGAATCAAAAACTGTAAAAAACCCCTTCACATAAACAAATCAATTCTTGAACCACTAAAACCATTTCAAACTACAAAATCCACCAAATAACAAAGGACAAAAAAAACACGCTTTTTATTAAAACTCAACATTCCCAAATAAAATCATACCAAAAAAAAAAAAGGCTGAAAATCAAAATATTTTCTTTCTTTCTTCTGATTGAAAAAAACAACCACACAAAAGACCTAGAAAATGTCGTACAGACGACTCACAGCCCAGTCGCCGATGCTTCCACAACAGCTTGGAGACAACTCAACATCCACAAGCGAAACGAGCCACCGCAACAACAACAACAACAACAACAACAATAACAACAACAACAACAACAATGGTGAATACGATGATTTGAATTCAAGTGCTGCTAATTCTTCAATTGTTGACTCAACAAACAATTCATCTTTCACTAAACTAAATAACCCTTTTTTGTCTAATGCTTCAAGAAACGTTAGTTCTCCTAGCAGTTTCATGAATTATAATAATCCTCAAAGTTCAAATAATATTTCAGATTCAAAAAATAATGAAAGTGTTGCTGATTATGATGATACAAATCCGTTTGGTGGATACCCTGTCAATGTGTTCCCATTACATTTAGATGAAGTTGAAGAAGATGATTATTTGCATAACCCTGATCCAATTAAAGATGCAGAATATGAAAATCATAGATTTTTATATGATTTAAAACATATGGATAAAAAATCAGGTTTTGGTATATTAAGTTTTGTGATCTTACTTTGTGGATTAATTCTGTTGTTTGTGTTGTTACCAGCTTTGACTTTCACTAATACTATTGATAGACCTCATATGGCTGGTAATTCTTCAATAATTTATTTATCAAATTATAAATATCCAACTTTAAGTGCCATAAGAACTACATTAATTGATCCAGATACCCCTTCAGAGGCTAAAACCATTAAATCAAAAGATGGAGCAGATTGGAAATTAGTATTTTCTGATGAATTTAATGCAGAAGGTCGTACTTTTTATGATGGAGATGATCAATTTTGGACTGCACCTGATATTCATTATTATGCTACAAAAGATTTAGAATGGTATGATCCAGATGCTAGTATTACTAATAAAGGAACATTGGATTTGAGAATGGATGCTTTTAAAAATCATGATTTGTATTATAGATCAGGTATGTTACAATCGTGGAATAAATTTTGTTTTACTCAAGGTTATATTGAAGTTTCAGTAAAATTACCAAATTATGGTAATATATCGGGTTTATGGCCTGGTATTTGGACTTTAGGTAATATAGCAAGACCTGGATTTGGAGCTTCAACTGAAGGTGTATGGCCTTATTCATATCAATCTTGTGATGCAGGTATAACTGCAAATCAATCTTCTCCAGATGGTATCAATTATTTACCGGGGCAAAAATTAAGTTGTTGTACATGTGATGGGGAAGATCATCCAAATCAAGGTGTCGGTAGAGGTGGTCCAGAAATTGATATAATTGAAATTGAAGCAGATACTAGATTAAAAGTTGGTTTAGCATCTCAATCAATGCAAATTGCTCCTTTTGATATTTGGTATATGCCAGATTATAATTTTATTGAAATTTATAATCAATCAACTACTACAATGAATGGATATGCAGGTGGTCCTTTCCAACAAGCTATTTCTGCAGTTACCACTTTAAACACATCATGGTATGAATTAGGTCCAAATTCCGGCAATTATCAAAAATATTCAATTGAATATTTAAATGATGATTCCAAAGGATATTGTACATGGAGAATTGGCGATCAAAAAACTTTTACACTTTATTCAACTGCATTACATCCAAATGGTAATATCGATTGGAGGAGAATTTCCAAAGAACCAATGTCAATTATAATGAATTTTGGTGTTTCAAATAATTGGGCATATATTGATTGGGCAGCTTTAGCATTCCCATCAACAATGTCAATAGATTATGTTAGGGTTTATCAACCAGAAGATGAAATCAATGTTACTTGTGATCCAAAAGATTACCCAACTTTTGATTATATTAATGCACATAAAAAAGCTTATTATAATCAAAATTTTACAAGTTGGGAAGAAGCAGGTTATGAATTTCCTAAAAATATTTTAACTGG
>JAJLVW010000106.1:11754-34509 GCA_030570535.1 Starmera pachycereana
GTCATTCATGCATCCTGATACGTTGTGTTTAGCAGGAAAAAAAAAAAAACAAAAAATCAAATCATAAAATTGGAGAATTATTCTCATGATGAACAACTCAATAATTTATTTTTATTTTTTTTTTTGACAATTTTATGAGAATTTTTATAGACTTAATCATTTAAAACAACTTTAAACAACTTTAAACAACTTGATAAACAATTGATCAATTGATAGACCAAAACTGTTGTTTAAAATGTCAAATCAAAGAAACTCAAATGGTTTTAATGATTTCCAAAATTTAGAATTAAATAATCCAATAAATCCTCATCCATCAAATAATGGATCAAAACCAAATTCAAATTTACCTTTAACTGTTCCAACAAGAAGTAAAATTCCAGATTGGATACGTTATCAAGACATTCATTATTTAAATCCATTTTTTAATCCATCAAAAGCACAAATTCCTCTTTATATTCAAGATATTGAAAGTGATGATTATATTCATAATCCTGATCCTAAAAGAGATGCATATTTGGATAAACATCGAGTTTTATATGATTTAAAAGCAATGGATAAGAAATCATTTTGGGGTACTTTAGGAATTTTTATGATAATTGCTTCTTTATTGGTGTTATTTGTCCTAATACCTGTGCTAACATTAACTAAAACTAAAAAGAGTTTTGTTCCATTGAAAAAATCAGAATTAACAGATTATATTTATCCAACATTAAGTGCTATTCGTAGATCATTGGTTGATCCAGATACTCCATCATCAGTTAAAAAATTCCAATCAAAAAATGGTGAAGTTTGGGATTTAGTATTTTCTGATGAATTTAATGCAGAAGGTCGTACTTTTTATGATGGAGATGATCAATTTTGGACTGCACCTGATATTCATTATTATGTTACAAAAGATTTAGAATGGTATGATCCAGATGCATTGAGTACTGCCAATGGAAGTTTACAAATTAGAATGGATTCTTTTTTAAATCATGATTTATATTATAGATCAGGTATGTTACAATCATGGAATAAATTATGTTTTACAGAAGGGTATATTGAAGTTGGTGTTAGATTGCCAAATTTTGGTCATATCTCAGGATTATGGCCTGGAGTTTGGACTTTGGGGAATTTAGCAAGACCTGGATTTGGAGCTTCAAGTGAGGGTGTATGGCCTTATTCATATCAATCTTGTGATGCAGGTATAACAGCAAATCAATCTTCTCCAGATGGTATAAGTTATTTACCGGGGCAAAGATTGAGTAGTTGTACATGTGATGGGGAAGATCATCCAAATCAAGGAGTTGGCAGAGGCGCACCAGAGATTGATATTATTGAAGCAGGAACAGATAATTATATTAAGAATGGTATTGTATCTCAATCATTACAAGTAGCACCATTTGATATTTGGTATTTACCAGATTATGATTACATTGAAATCTATAACCATTCTGTTACATCTATGAACACTTATACGGGAGGACCAATTCAGCAGGCAGTATCAGCTTTGACGACGTTAAACCCATCATGGTATGAATTTTATAAGGATGGAGAAGGTGATTTCCAAAAATATTCAATTGAGTATCAAAATGGGAAAAATGATGGATACATTACATGGAGAGTTGGTAACAACAAGACTTTTACGATGTACTCTACAGCACTACATCCAAATGGTAATGTTGATTGGAGACTTATTTCCAAAGAACCAATGTCCATAGTGTTGAATTTAGGTATTTCTAACAATTGGGCATTTATTGACTGGGAATCGCTTCAATTCCCATCCACAATGTCAATTGACTATGTTAGAGTTTATCAACCAGCGGGGAAAACATCATTAACTTGTGATCCTAAATCTCATCCTACAACGGACTACATTCATAACCATAGAAAGGCATATTATAATCAAAATTATACAACATGGGAAGAAGCTGGTTATAAATTCCCCCAAAACAGATTGACCAGTGGTTGCAAAGTATCTAACTGAGGGACTTCATGAACATTTTTTTCCAGTTCGTTATTAATTATTATTGTAGTTGTAAGACAACTTGACAAGACCTTGCTGGTCTGAATGTGATATAGCCTCAGCTTATAATCCATCTCAAATTTGTGATGTGATCTGTGTATTACAGTAGTTCTTTTCTCTTTAGAAAGAAGTGTCTCTACCACTTTGATGTTGAATTTTTAATGAAATTTCAGTGGCAAAAAAAAAAAAAAAAAAAACACAACTTTTTATAGTAATGAAAACAACAACAGCAGCAATTAAAGCTATTCGTTGTGAACCAGTCAAATCAGCGCATTGGAGACCCATAAAAGAAGACAGAAAGCACAGAAGATGTCCACACTAGAAGAACTTGCACAACAACCAGAACATGAACAGGACCTTGGTTTGGACGATGAAATCTTGAACATGTCTACAGATGATATCAACAATCGTACTAGATTGTTGGACAACGACATTAGAGTGATGAAATCAGAGAATCAGAGACTGAGCCATGACAAACAGGTTATGCTGGACAAGATAAAGGATAACAAGGAGAAGATTGCGAACAATAAACAATTGCCTTATCTAGTGGCAAATGTTGTTGAATTATTAGATGTGAAAGAGGATGAAGATGCCAAAAAGCAAGGTGCCAATGTTGATTTGAATTCCACCATTGTTGGTAAATCTGCTGTTGTTAAGACGTCCACAAGACAAACCATTTTCTTACCATTGGTTGGATTAGTTGATCCAGAATCTTTAAAACCAAATGATTTAGTTGGGGTTAATAAAGATTCTTACTTAGTTTTGGATAAATTACCAGCAGAATATGATTCAAGAGTGAAAACTATGGAAGTTGATGAAAAACCAACAGAAACCTATTCAGATATTGGTGGATTAGATAAACAAATTGAAGAATTGGTGGAAGCTATAGTATTACCAATGAAACAAGCTGAGAAATTTAAGAAATTAGGTATTAAAGCACCAAAGGGAGCATTAATGTATGGACCACCAGGTACAGGTAAAACATTATTAGCAAGAGCTTGTGCAGCACAATCTGATGCCACTTTTCTTAAAATTGCTGCTCCACAATTAGTTCAAATGTTTATTGGTGATGGTGCAAAATTAATACGTGATGCTTTCGAATTAGCTAAAGAAAAAGCTCCAACCATTATATTTATTGATGAATTAGATGCTATTGGTACAAAAAGATTTGATTCTGATAAATCTGGTGATAGAGAAGTTCAAAGAACCATGTTAGAATTATTAAATCAATTGGATGGGTTTGGGTCAGATGATCGTGTTAAAGTTCTTGCGGCAACTAATAGAGTTGATGTTTTAGATCCAGCGTTATTAAGATCAGGTAGATTAGATAGAAAAATTGAATTCCCATTACCAACAGAAGAAGCAAGAGCTTCAATTCTTCAAATTCATTCAAGAAAAATGACAGTTGATGGGTCAATTAATTGGCAAGAATTGGCTAGATCTACAGATGAATTCAATGGTGCTCAATTAAGAGCCGTTGTTGTGGAAGCAGGTATGATTGCATTAAGAAATGGTCAATCAAGTGTAAAACATGAAGATTTTATTGAAGCTATTGGTGAAGTTCAAGCAAGAAAATCTAAATCTGTTTCATTTTACGCATGAAAGAATATACATTTTGAATTTAATCAATCATCATCATGTATTATAGGTAGACTTTTTTTTTTTTTTTTTTTTTTTTTTTTCATTCATAATAGTAGATTTTACCAGATGGTCCAGAACATATCACTTTTGAAACTTCCTTTTGATTCCAAACAACTTGAGTAATTGCTCTTTCATCACCAATTTTAATTTTTTTAATTATTGAACATTTATTCCAATCCCAAAAAATTATTGATCCATTTGAATCACCACTAATTAAAATTTTATTATCAGGACTTAAATCAATAGCAATTCCATAACCTGCACAATTATGACCTTTGAAAACTTTATTTTTCATTCTTTTGAATCTTGCGCTAGCATTAAAAACTAAGATTGAATTATCCATTGATTGAGCAATAATAAAATTTCCATTTGGTGATAATTTAGTGAATGGTAATGAATGTAAAGTTAATTCAGAAATGATTTTAATTGGAATATTAATTCCTAATTCCCAAATTTTAGCAGTTTTATCATCTGAAGATGCCATAAATTTACTATCCCCAATAAATGAAAGACTTATAATTGCTCCTAAATATTGATCATAACTTTGAATTATTTTACCAGTTTTTATATCATATTGTAAGATTTTTTTGGATGTTAAACCAACTAAAAATTCATCGTTATTATATGGGTTAAATTTAACAACATTTGCCACTGCATCCATTGCAAATTTGGCAAGACATTTTCCAGTTTCAGTTTCCCATAATTTAACAAATTTATCATAACTTGTACTTAAGAATCTAGAACCATCGTTATTAAAACATATATCTTTAATTGGTTTTGTATGGCCATAGTAACCTCTTAGTAATTGTCTTTTATGATATAATTCCCATAGATAGATTTTATTATCATTACCACATGACAATAATAAATGATTGGAATTAGGGAAAAGTTCCAATTTATTTGTTCCATTGATATGACCTTTCCAAGTATAGATACATTTTTTAGGTATAAAGCATTCTGATGGGTGTGAATCGTTTGTTAGATTTATTCCAACATTAGTTGGTGGATGTAGATAACTTCTTCCTTGATAATCCACCAATTGTTTCCCAAAAAATTCAGTAGTCTCTTCTTTCACCGGTTCATCATCATCAGAATAAGCTTGTTGTTGTTGTTGTTGTTGTCCTACCACTATTTCTTCTTCTTCTTCTTCTTCTTCTTTATATTCATCTTCACTAGAACTATCGTTGTATTTTGCCCATGAACCCATATAAGCATCATCACCATCAACTTCTTCAATATTCCCCTTCTTATTTCTTTTAGACTTAAGCAATTCCACATCTTCTTTTGACAATGATCGCTTATTAGCTTTAATGAAATCTCTTCGCTGTGTTTCAAAAGCAGTGTTGTTAAGTGTTTGTTTAGTTATCTCACCAGCAATTGTGTGTTTTGTTATTATTTCACTGTTGTTTAAAACCAGTTCTTTTGATTCTGTTGTTTCTGCCACTTCTGGAGCTGCTTCTACAGAAAATTTTGTAGTTTTTCGATCCACAACTTTCACCATTTTTTCTTCTTTCTTTTCAATTCAATTCAATTTCAATTTTATAAACAGAATTATGTTTAAAATATTTGAAAATTTTCTGAAAAAGTTTATAGATTCGTGTCCCAACCAGCAGATTTTTCATACAAAAAAAAAAAAATTCAATATTTTCAAATTGCTTTGAATTGAAAGAACCAAAAAAAGAAAAAGAAAAATGAGCAAAAGAAGAATAAACGAAGAAGAGTCCGATATTGACATCAGCAGCACTGACGAGGTATTTACAATTTTAATGTGGTTGATTTTTGATAAGAGTTTATGAATAACAACTTTTTTTTGCTAGGAAAATTCAGACAATGAACAACAACAGGAAGAAGAAGAAGAAGAAGAAGAAGAGATAATAAATATCGATTTTGATTTCTTTGATATCAATAAAGAAGTTGATTTCCATGCCATTAAAAACTTACTACGTCAATTAATTGGTGAAGATTCAAACAAACTTCAATTATCCGGTCTAACTGATTTGATTTTAGATTCTACAACAACAACTATTAAAACAGATGGTAAAGAATCAGACCCATATTTATTTTTATCACCATTGAAATTCAAAGATTTGAAAAACAATGACTATTTTAAATATATTTCCAAATTAGATGTTGAATTATCAAATTATTTAAACAAAATTTCTCATAAACAAAATGTTTTATTATTAAGTGAAAGATTAATTAATATGCCAATTCAAGTTATCCCAGCAACTTATAAAATTATGTTGGAAGAACTAGAGAATGCGAATGATGGTGTTCATTTTGATAATTATCTGATTCCTTCAAGAAAATATGAAGCTAATGAAGAAACTGAAGATAATTCAAATAAAAGAATTAAAACCGTTGAAATTGAATATTATCATCATGAAGATAAATTTTTTGAAGAAAATGCATTGTTCAAATATGAAACTAAACCTCGAGGTGGGTTAGTTTATTCTTTTATTGTTATTAGTCATGATGGGTTGATAAAGGCAATTGGACAATTAGAAGATGCAATTGCTGATGCTTATAAGAATAATTGATTAAATTAATAAATTAATTGATTAAAGAATAAATAAATAAATAAATAAATAAACAGGATTCAGAATAACCATGGATCCAGGGATATTATTGCACCGTATGTAGTGACACTATAGTTCAATTGTTGCCATCTATATCCTTCATGATCAAGCCAAAATGTTAGCGGTTTTGTAGTTTTCTTATATTCTTGAGGTGAAGAAATTGATGGAACAATAATATAAATCGTTCTTGAATGTTTAGCATATTTCCTTTTAACTTCGTTGATATTGGCCAATAATTGATCAACTGCATCATTGAATTCCAATCCTTGCATTTCAAACCAATTTTCATCTGATAAATTTTCACTATAGGCAATTAAATCATCATCAGCTTTTTTCAAAAATTCAAAATATTTATCTTCAAACCCATTAGCTTTATCACTTAATCGTTTGGCCTTTTCTCCATTATTAACTTCCCATGCTTCAGTGGATAATTTAGCATATTTTTTCCGTTGTAATTCTGATTTATTTGCCATTGTTTTATTATGAAGATATGATTTTAAATGTTCATTTGTTACATTTGTATCCCATGGTACAACAATAGGTTTTTTCAATGGTTTCACAATTTTGATCGCACTTGATGGAACAAATGATGGGGCAGAGGCTGCGGAAAAATTGAATTTCTTACCTGTGGTTGAAGTTGTAGTGATAGTGGCAGAAGAAGAAGAAGAAGAAGAAGAAGTGTCAACAGAACCTGCTGAAGATGGGTTTTTAATATCATCCAATCCACCAAGAGTATGTTTAAACATACAAGAATCACCTAAAAGACAATTCCCTTTCAACCAGTAACTACAAACGGTGTTTTCAATATCATGACTGAATTTACAATCACTTCTTAAACATTGCCCATTTTTCAAGAAAAATGAGCATAAAGTTTGATTCTTTTTATCTTCTGAGAAAAATTTGGTTTTAGGAAGAGAAGTATCAGGTTTATCTTCTGTATCATTAGCTTTCAATTGTTCCATAAGAACAGAAGCAGTTTCAATCACATTATAACCATATAATTTCAATAATCTCTCAATTCTTGTTCTAGAAAAAATACCATCAAACATGTTGTAAATGTGATCAATTGGAGATAATTTAGATGTAGTAGTAGGTTTGGCACTACCATATAACTCTTTTCTCAACTCTTGAGTTTTTTTCAATAATTCATCATATTCTTGATTAATTTTATCCTTTTTTGTTGTAGTCGATGAGTTATTATTCATTGGTCTTTTGTCATTCAGCGACAATGCTTCCAATTCCATCATCTGTTTCTCCAATTCCAATCTTCTTTCAAAACTTGGAATATCAATTTTTGACTCAATTATCTCCACACCAACGATTTTAGGTTTATTCACAACTGCTGGATCCTTGTGTTTCCACATAATATCCATAATAATCTTCTCTGCTTCTTTACTTGAGCATTTGTACTTCTTCAACACCAGTTCTTCCAACATATCAACTTTATCCTCCTCAAATAAATTATCATTGTCCAGAATTTTATTACATTCTTCTTGAAAATCGGTCATTTTGAACAGTTTTTTTTTTTGTTAATTCCCCTCCACTCTTGAATATATTAAATAAGTTTATCTTCCAAACACGATGGCAATCAAACAGCTTTTAAAACCAATTTTTGAAAGTAATTTCTCCAATTTCTGCTGACATCATCAATTTTTTTTCTACAATTTTTTTTCTCTTTTAAAATTCTCGTTGATTTAAAAAAAAAAAAAAAAAAAAAAAAAAACAAACAAACAAAAAAACAGCGAAACACAGCCAAAAAGCTTCAGAGGATTGTTTTTTTGGTGGGTCCAGCTTGTTCTACGTGTTGTGTTTGCCTGTAAGAGGTTTTTAAAGGTGTTTTTACGGTTGTTTTTGAGGCTGTTTGTGCTGTTTTTACATTTGTTGTTGTTGTTTTATTCACAAAACCCATCTTTGTTACTAAAGCTTCCAACAATCAAGCAAGGACAGCATGGTGGATATCCAGCGACTACGTGCTGATAAAGTGGCATCTACACAAACTGAAATTGCAGAAATTTTGCTCACAAGAAAGAGAAAATTGGCTGAATTGTACTATGTTGCAAGCTTATCCAGAATAAAAGAGTCCAGTACAGACGTGCTGGGGGATATAAGAGCAGGTTTCGGTGATTTTATTGAGAAGAATTTGTTGGAGAATGGGTTGAGGTTTGATGAGAAGACTTTGGTGCTGTATAACAGCTCGTTAAAGAATCAAATTGATACTAATGAAATTAATGAAATCAATAAAGATGAGAAACCAACTGATAAGACCAACGATAAGAGTAATAATGATGTGAATCAACAACCACTACCAACTGACACCAATGGCAATGTTCATCAAAGCACTGGAGATCAATTAAAGTCACAAGACAAACATGAGAGTAATAGTAATAATGGAACAATTGCACAACAATCCCATCAATCACATAACAACCAATCTACATCTTCTAATTCTCATGAGAGAAGTGCAGCCACTTTTATACCGAGAAACAGTGATATCAAAAGAAGAAAAACTCAGGCTCAAAACCATGTTTCTTTGTTCGACCCATCTAATAAAGAAGCTCAAGACACGCTTGTTGTATTATTAAAAGAAAATCTACCTTCTAAAATCCCAGAGGCAACATCTTTAGCAGAATTATATTATTTAGCTACAACTCTGCCTCTTATCAAATTAATGCCAACTACTCATAAAGTTGTCACTTCAACAATGTTTGAAACTGCACTGACAGAAGAAAAAATTAACGTTGTTTATTCAAGAATCGAAGAATTGAAACGACAAGGGAAATGGTCATTGAGACAACCAACTAAATTCATTGATCCTTTCAAATTTAATAACAAGACTTATTGGGATAATCTTTTATCAGAAATGAATTGGATGGCCATTGATTTTAAAGAAGAAAGGAAATTAAAAATTACCACTTGTGCATTTATAAGTGACTGTATCTTGGATTATTTCAAATATGGGAAAGTTTGCTGTATTAAAAGAAAACCAATTGTTCATTTGGATGAACCAATGAATATTGATGAAGTTATGAATTTTGATGGGTTGGTTGATGATGATGATGATGATGATACAGAAAGTGGCAAAGAACCAACAATTGATATTTCAAAACTTTTACAAAGACCTGATGCTTCAAAAGAAATTCAACCTTTGGAATTACCAACTGTTTCAATTGAAGAATATAAAGAAGTAAAGAAGCAAGCATCACCTTTCAAATTAAACATAGCTTTAGATGAATTAAATGATAAAGATAAAATGTTGATTGATACTTTACCTGTTTTTGAAAGTTTTATGAATTTTAATGATCAATATGATAAACTACCATTAATTCCTGTTTCAAAATCTTTAATTCCAATTGATGATGAAAATTGGTATAATTTATATTTAAAACAAACTATTGATGAAACTCCAATTTTTCCTAAAAACCCTAAAAGTTTATTTGGTTTTGCAAATCAAAGAAAATTTAACCCAGTTAAACCTCCTCAACCTCCAGATTTGAAATATTTGGATTTAAGAACTCCAACTATTTGGTTACCAGAAGATGATCAAAAATTAATTGAATATGTTGGTGAATTCTCTTTTAATTGGAGTATTGTTTCTGCTCATTTATCTAAAAAATCAAGCAAGAATTATTATTCAAATATTGAAAAAAGAACTCCATGGCAATGTTTTGAAAGATATATTCAATTAAATGACACTTTTAATGTTAATGATATGAGAGGTCAATATGCTTATAATGGGAAAACTTGGTTAGAACAGGCTCATAATATTCAAGCCACAACTAAAAGAAGAATTTCACCATTAGGTGTAGGTAATGACTCTATTCAAAGAGGTCATAAACGTTTACGTTGGGCAAGTATGTTTGATGCTATTAGGAAATGTATGAGAAAAAGAGAAAATAGTTTCACAAAACCAAATAATTCTCAAGTCCGTAGAAATATTGATGAAAATAGATTAATTGCACCAACTCCTGCTGAGTTATCAAAATTGAAATATGAAAGAGAAAAAGCTATTCAAGAATCTTATTTACAAAATTCAAATAATATGAGACAAAGAATTGCCCCTAATTCAAATCCAAATGGCAATACTACTACTACTAATAATAATAATAATACCAATACTAATACTACCAATACTAATACTAATACTAATACTAATGCAAATAATAATAATAATAATAATAATAATAATAATAATAACACCAACACCAGCACCAACGGTAATGGATCTGTTCCTTCCACAGGTGCTACAAATAATGCACAAGCTGGTGGTTCAGCTCATGGTGGACAACAACAACAGCAGCAACAGCAACGTTCAGCTTCTCAAACTTTAACTTCAAATATTGGAAATGCTTCATTAGCTCAACCACCTTATCCACAAAATAGAATTCAATCATCTGGTGGTCGTCCAAATTCTGTTCCAAATCAACAAATTGTTAATAATAATTCTAATGGTTCAAGATCAAATTCAAATAATGTTGCAAGTTCACCTTTAATCAACAATGCTAAAATGCCAAATTCAAGTCAATATACCCCAGAACAATTGAACCAGATTTTACAATTAAGACAAAGACAGCAGCAGCAGCAACAACAACAACAACAACAACAACAACAACAACAACAACAACAACAACAACAACAACAACAACAACAACAATTACAGAATGCTAAAAACTTTAATGGGGTTCAAAGTGCACCAACAAGTGCAATTCCAAGTCCTGTTATGAATCAAAATTTAAATTTAAATAAATCTGCTAGTAATGGACAAATTGCAAATTCAAATGGAGCTCCAAGATTAAACAATGGGATGACAATGTCTGCACATATTACATCAGTTATCAATCAAATTCAAGCTCAAAACCCGAAAATGTCCAAACCAGAAGTTACTAAAATTGCAGCTCAATATATTGCAAATCTACAAGCTAAACAAAACAGAGCTGCAGTTGCCGCTACTGCTGGTGGTAATACAGGAGGAGGGATTGTAGCAACAGGATCTGGTGGTAGTTCATCACTTACAAGTGGGAACTCAAATGGAAGTGCAGGAAATAATTCTCCACATTCAACAAGTATGGTTAGTAATTTACAGCGGTCAAGTTCAAATCCAGTTTTAAATCAACAAAAGAAAATTGCTCCTCAACAACAACAATTAAAACCACAAATTGGAATGAAACCAAATACATTATCATCACCAATTGTTGCTGGGAATAATAATAATAATATTAATAATAATAATAATAATATTAATAATAATAATAATATTAATAATAATAATAATATTAATAATAATAATAATAATAATAATTTAACTCCACAACAAAAGGCACAATTGGATATGTTACAAGCTATGCAATTGGAACAACGTCAATTCAAACCAAACTCTAATTCCAACTCCAATTCCAATTCCAATTCCAATTCCAATTCCAATTCCAATTCCAATTCCAATTCCAATTCCAATTCCAATTCCAATTCCAATTCCAATTCCAATTCCAATTCCAATTCGAATTCGAATTCCAATTCCAATTCTAATACAACAAAATAAGAACTTTTGATTGATTGATTTTTATGTTTGCGAAATAATTTTTTAATGAACTCTTTTTAATTTATAATAAATGTAGTCTCTTTATTTATTTATTTATTTATTTATTTAAATTCAAAACAAGTATACAAAAATCCTCAAACTTGAGGTAAAACAAAAGTATTTGTTTCTTCAACACCAGTTCCATTAACATCATAATTAACTTTCCATTTAATTTTCAAATTAGTACCAACATTAGCTTTCAAAATTTTGAAATATTGAGTTACACCATCATTAACAAATGCACCAATGAAATTACCAGATTGACTTGATAAATCAATACTCAATGATTTTGGTACTGCAATTAAAACAGTTAAATTTGAAATTGGTGATGTACCAATATTTGAAAAAAAAGCTTTAACTGAAACAGAAGTTGGTGAATCTCTTGATATACTGATTTGAAATTTCAAATGCAGGGATTCATTTACAGTGATGCGTTGTTGTTGTTGTTGGACAGGTGGTTGAGGTTGAGATAAGAAATCAAATGATGATAAATCGGTTTTTGGAATTGGAGCTGAGGATGAAGTTTGAGGAGATGGAGTGTTTAATGTGCTCAATTGGCTGAAAATATCGTAATTTGGACCATTAGATGCAGCTGGTAATGGTGGTGGTGCAGTAGTAGTATTAGTAGTGGCGGTGGTTGGTAATTGATTTAATTGTGGAGATGGAGAACCTAAACTAATACTTCCACCTAAACCATAATTATTTGATGGAGTGCTAAATGATAATCCACTTAAATCACCTAATAAATCTTCTAAACCATTAGATTGTTGGTTGTTTGATGTAGTTGTTGGTTGAGATGATGAAGAGATATCATCACCAAAATCAATTAAATTTAATGAATCTTGAATTCCAGAACCTGCACTTGAAACTTTAACGTTTGAAGCTTCTGCTAAATTACCTGTTTTCATCAAATTATATTTTTGAATTAATGAATTGACAGTATCATTTAGTTTCAATAAATTTTGAACTTCTGATTCATCATCAGCTTCTTCAGAAATAATTTTTTGAATTTTTGGTTGAGAGACTTTTAAAGAACCATATAATTCAACTAAAGTTTCATCTGAAGAATCCAAACGACCATTTGCTTCAGCGGCTTGTAACATTTCATTAAAAACATCAGCTTTTCTTTTCAATCTATCTAAATCTTCAGCAACTTGAGCTTTACTTTCAACTAAATTATCATCTTTAAAACCAGCCATAATTTTCATTAATTTATTAGCTTCTTTTAAATCACTTGGTCTACCACGTCTAACTAATTCTTGTAATTTAGCAGCTTGAGCAATTTGTTCTTCTTTTTGAATTTCAGTGATTGATTTTAAATTATCAGAAGGATTTAAAACTGATGCATCTTCAGGTTTAACTTCTGGGAAAACATAACCTTTATAAGATAACAATCTATGCATATCCCTAATAAAACCCAAATCATCTTTATAACGGGAAGTTTTACAAATAGTTTGATTCCATTCTTCAATTGCACCTAAAATCATTCTTTGAGGTCTTGAATATCTAATTGGAGGTCTTTCAGGGAATCTTTTAACCAATTCATTTAGAAATTCTTTTCTTGAGATTTGTAAATGGAAAGGGTACCCACAATTCTTCACTAAAACATCTAATAATTCAATTGCAAAAATAGCTGTATGGTTATCTTTACTATTTATCAATTTAACAATAGTGATAGCAGCTTCTCTTGGAGCAGAACCTTGCTTTTCATTGACGTAATCAGCCACTGCTAGATTTAAACTAAGGTCTGGTTCCACTAAACTTGATCTACAAGCTCTAACTGTTGGGTGATGTTAGTTCATAAATCTGTAAACAGGGTGAAAATAATGGTAAAAAAACGTTGCATCAATTTCGACCTGAAGAGAAAAAAAAAGGGAAAAAAAAAAAACAAAACATGTTGAGAAACGTACATATTTTTCTCACTAAGGATGAAGTTGGAACTGCTGATCTGTCGGACATGATGAATTGATAAGAATTGAAACACAACAATTTAAATTTAAATTTGTTTTTATTTTTTATTTTATTTTTATTTTTTTTTTTTTTTTTTTTTTTTTTTTTTTTTTTTTTGTTTCAATTTTCAATCTTCAAATTAGAAAAATTGAATTTTTCATCATTTTTACGAATTTTTTAAAAAACGAAAACTCCTTTTTTTTAAAAAAATTTGCGCTCAAAATTGAATTTTACTCTCAAATTTTAAATTTTCAAACATTTAAAAATTGCGCTCAAAACTTTTTCCCGAAATTTTCTTTTTTTACATTTTTTAAGAAAAAAAAAAAATTCCGATTTCAAGACTCCAAATTCCGATTCCGATTAAAATATAATAAATAAATTCAAGTGGTAACTTTACTTTACAAATTAAACAACAACTATAAATGTCACATAATAATCAAGAACCACAGCAAATACCCAATTACAATGGACAATCTCAAATTTCAAGTCAACCGATTGATATGGACATAGCTGATGATCCAGAAGAAGATGATCCATTAAATATAAAACAATTAGGTGTAACTTTTGATTATTTGATGTTTAAAATTAATGAAACAATTTCAAATATTTCAGAAACAACTGAATTTGAAGTGACTTTATTACAGAAAAAATCAATGCTTAAAATCAAGGAAGTTGATTCAATTATCGGTGATTTAAATAAAATTATTCAATATTGTGATTTTTTAGTACAAGATTTTGAAAAAATTAAACAAATAAATTTAATTGTTTCTGAATTTAAAACACGTATACGAGAAATTGAATCGAATTTTAAGAGATAATCACATTTTATTCTAATATTGAACACAATTAATATTTTTTCTTGATCCAGCCAATAAATATCTATTCTAATTCCACAATTTTATCATTTAATTCTTTTAACTTTTTCAATTTCAAATTACTATATTCAGTTTTCCTTTTCAATCTTACAACTGCCAACACAAATTTAAATAACACAGGTAATGTCAATTTATGAGATTTATTAAGGATTTCATAATCTGGATAAATTCCAACTTTTGATAATTTTTCAATATCATTTTTAATAAAATTATTTGTTGTTGTTATTGATTTAATCATGAAATCATTAATGAATCTCAAATCTTTAATCAGATATAAACCTTTGTTATATTTGATTTTATAAAATTCTGCTTGACTAATTAATTTTTCAATATCAGAATTATTTAATTTTGAAACTTGTTTAAATTTAATTCTTAGATCTTTATATTTGGATTCAATTGTTTGTTTCTCTAGAGTTAATGACTGTAATTTTTCTTTAAATTCTTTTTTCAATAAATCATATTCTTCATTTAATAATTCAATTTCTTTTAATTTTGATTTATTTTCTAATTTTAAAATTTTAATAACTTCATTATTTGAAATTTGTGAATTTTTTTCTAATGATGTAAATTCATCTTTATAACTAATCAATTCATTTGATAATAGTTTTACTTTGGACTCTAATTTAAGATTCTCTTCTTTCAAATCATGCCTATGTTCATTAATTTTAGAAATTATTAATTCTAATTCTTTAATATTATTTAATGATTCTAATAGTTCATTATTTAAATTTTTAATTTTGAAGTTTTTCTCTTCAATCTTAATTAATAATTCTTTATTAAAGTCTTTATTTGTTAATAATTTGATTTCATTTTCATGTTGTTCTTTTAAATTATTGATCTCTAATTCTAATAGTTTAATTTGATTTTCTTTAAAATTTTTCAATTTTAACATTTCTAAATTTAAATCATCAATTTTTTGAACATCATTAATTTTCAGATTCTTCAATTGATTTTGTAAACTCATTATTTCAGACTCATTTAATTCTAATTTTTCCTTATACTTATTAATTTCTTTATTAAAATTTTCAGTGATATTAGAAATCTCAAAATTTTTTTCATTTAATTCAATTTGTAAATCATTACATTTTGTTGTTAAATTTCTAATTTCTTTTGATGAATTTGAAAAATTATCTGATTTGTTATTAAACAGCTGATTGTTTAAGGTATGATTTTGAATTTGTAAATCATCAATTTTTCTATTTAATCTATTAATTTCAAATTCTAAATCATCAGGAAATGTGTTGTTATTGTTAGACTTGGCTAACATTTCTCTTTTCAACTGATCTAATTTTCTTTTTGTATCATTATAAGCTTGGAAAGTACGGTCATTATTTTCTTTTAAATCAATAATTTCTTGATCTGATTTATCTAACTGATTTTTCAAAGAATTACGTTCAATTTCGATTGAATTCAATTTATTTTCTAAATTCTTAAGTTGATTATTATCATTATTTTCCATTTCACTAATAATATCCAATTGTTCTTGAATGATTGATTGATATTCTTTCAATTTATCTTGAAGTTTTTTAATTTTTATCTGATTATTCTGATTCAATTCATTTAATTGATCAATTTTATCATCATTTGAATTTGAAGTTATCAATTTATCAATATCTTTATTTAATTTAAGAACATGATCCTGTAAAGATTCAATTTCCAAATTTTGAGATTTAATTTGTGATTTCAAATTTTGAATTAATTCTTGATTTTGTTTCAACTCATTTTCCAAAGAGTCATTATCATCATGTCTTTTAGCATTCAAATCATGTAACTGTTGTTTCAAATCATCAATCTCTTCCTTTTGAGCATCAATTTCTTCATCTTTACGATTTAGTTCATAATTTACATCTTCTAAAGTTGATTTTAATTCTTCATTTAATTGTTCCATTTTATCAAATTTGGATCTTGATATTTCAGATGATAATATTCTTGATTGTTCTTGTTGATGAATATCTTCATGTTGTTGTAATTGATCTTCTAACTTTTCAATTATTGATTCAAGTTTTTTAATTTCTTTATCATCATTCAAACATTCTTTTTTCAAATCATCTATCGTATCATTCAATTGTGAAATTTCATTTTGTAAATTTTTAATGGTTAATGAAGCTTTTTTCAATTCTTGATGGGAATTATTATCAATTTCTTGATTCAATAAACTATTTTCATTTCTTAAAGAGATTAATTTCTGTTGTAATTCGAAATTTTCTTGATATAAATCTTGTTGATCTGCAGTTGTCAATGAATTCAAGTATTTTCTTAAACTTGCAACTTCAATTTTCAAGTTATAATTTTCATCTTGTAATTTTGATAAATTTTCTTGTTGCTGTATTACTGGATTTAAACCGTTGTTTAATAATCCATGTTTATCAAACCCATTGGGTATAGGAGATGATGATGTCTTATTCTTATTAGCATTGTTGTCTGAGTAATGAATAGTATCAAAAGAATCATCTTGTAAAAAAGAAGATCCACCATTGATTGAATTATGTAACGGGCTTTTATTCATGTTTTTCCTAATGGTACTCCTTGGATCCACATTCTCATCGTTATTTCTTAGTCCAATCGGTGTAAAATCCAATCCTTTGCCAATAGTTTTGTTATTGAATCTGTTGTTGTTGATCTTGCTGTTTGGCGTGCTAATCAATGGTTTTGATTTAAACATGTCTAGCTATTGAAGTGTCCCTAAAAAAAAAAAAAAAAAAAAAGAAAAGAAAATGCGCAATGCACAGCTTTTGCTCAACAACCGCCTGGCTTCAAATCAAATAAAAGAAACGCGTCAAGTTGTTTGTTTATTTGTTTACAAAATTTATGTTTTTTTTATTACAAAAAATAAACAAAAAAATCAAAATTTTCAAAACCGGAATTCAAACCCCCCGAAATTCACAATGGTAGGAGCCACACTATAATAACTTAAAGCTACAAATTTCTAATTGATAAAACCCACTAAAATCAAATTAACGCCTGTTTAAAAGACTCCAATGCTCTTTTAGCATGTCCAGATTTAATAG
This sequence comes from Starmera pachycereana, assembly GCA_030570535.1. Classification (NCBI taxonomy): domain Eukaryota; kingdom Fungi; phylum Ascomycota; class Saccharomycetes; order Phaffomycetales; family Phaffomycetaceae; genus Starmera; species Starmera pachycereana. Next base: position 29,385 of record JAJLVW010000106.1, read on the forward strand.
CTTGAATAGCCAACTGTTTCCCATGAATCCATGACGCTGCTTTATCACTAATAACAGCCAATGCAGCTGCATTCATGACAATATAATCGAAAATTGGATGTCCTTCTTCATATTTATTATTTAAAATCTCCAACAATAAATCTGCATTTTCCTTTGGTGTCCCTGAGGCAACTTCATCTAGTCGATGTTCTTTTAAATCAAAATCTTTAGGACTAATATAACTTGAAGTAATAGTTTCTTTAATTGGATCAACCAACCAAATTTTTGTACGACCAATTGGACTAATTTCATCTAGACCAATTTGACCCCAAACAACCATTGTTTTTGCATTTCTCCCACGTTGAGAATCAAGTTTTAAAATGGCTTCTGCATAAACATGGCCTAAATTTTCAGAATAAACACCTAGAATTCTAGCTCTAATTGGTGCAGGATTTAATAATGGGCCCAAAATGTTGAAAATAGTTGGTATTCCTAATGCTTGTCTAACAGGTGCAACTATTTTCATTGCAGGGTGGAAATTTGGAGCAAATAAAAAGCAAAAATTGGATTTATTTAAAATTGAATAAATCAAATCACCTTTAACTATTGATAAATCAACACCTAAATTTGCCATTAAATCTCCAGCTCCAGAGGTTGACGTAGAGGCTTTACCACCATGTTTACAAATTTTCAACCCCATACCTGCACAAACAATTGCCGCACTAGTTGATACATTAAAAGTGTTTTGTCCATCACCTCCAGTACCAACAATATCAATATATCCTTCTTGATCCACTCTTTTCGGATCAATTATTTCAGAGTACTCCAGCACTTTTGATGCAGCAGCAGCAATAAAATCAGCTTGTTGATCAAGTCCTCTTACTCTTAAAGCAGTGAAAAAACTTGCAACTTGAATATCAGTTGGGATTTTGTCCACAATTAATCTGATCACTAATGCAAGATCCGCTGGTGTTAAATTCGGTGGCTCTAGCAGCAATGATTTTATGAAAGGCGTGAGAATGTTTTTATGGTCAATCATCTTTCTTTTCTTTCTAAGTTTCTTTCTTTCAAATAACTAGATTTTAATGTGTAGAATTTTAAAATTCTAAAATTTCCAAATTCCGTTTTGGTTGACAATTTCCGACCATGCTCGGAATTTTCAATTTTTGACAATTTCCGACTTGAAGGAAGAAGAAAAAAAAAAAAGTTGACGCGTCGACAAATTTAAGTGTTTTTTAAAAATAATTCGAAATCAAAAAATTGGACTATCAATATTGTTTTTAAAGGTTGAGACAGACAGACAAACTTGCTATTAAGACCATCAAACATACTGTTACAACATTGTTCACTCAAAACAAAACAAAACCACCCGTTAAATCAGCACTGAAAAAAGACCCCAAATATGACCGATCCAGTTGGAATTTCCTCCCTTCCTAATCAAAGATACAAATTAATCACCAAACAAGGTGGTACATTCACAATGATGGTTGCTGGTGAATCAGGTTTAGGTAAAACTACATTTGTCAACACATTATTTCAAACTTCATTGAAACAACATTTGGATAATAAAACAAGACATAAACGTGGTATTCATACAACAACAGAAATTGATATTATTAGAGCTGAATTAGAAGAGAAAAATTTTACATTAAATGTTAATATCATTGATACTCCTGGATTTGGTGATAATATCAATAATAAAAACTCATGGCAACCAATCATTGATTTTATTGATGACCAACATGATTCATTTATGAGACAAGAACAACAACCAAATCGTTCATCTAAGCATGACTTAAGAGTTCATGCATGTCTTTATTTTATTAGACCAACTGGTCATTCTTTAAAACCAATTGATATTGAAACAATGAAAAAATTATCAACAAGAGTTAATTTGATTCCAATTATTGGTAAAAGTGATACTTTATCACCAATTGAAGTTCAAGAATTTAAATCTAGAATTAGAGCTGTTATTGAAGCACAAGAAATAAGAATTTATACCCCACCAATTGAATTAGATGATGAAACTAGTGCAGAACATTCAAAACAATTAATTGAAAGTATGCCATTTGCCATCATTGGTTCAGAATCAGAATATGAAAATAAAGATGGGATAATGGTAAGAGGTAGAAAATACCCATGGGGTTTAGTTGAAGTTGAAAATGAATTACATTGTGATTTTAAAAAATTAAGAAGTTTATTATTAAGAACTAATTTATTAGATTTGATTTTATCAACAGAAGAATTACATTATGAAACTTATAGAACTCTTAGATTACAAAGTGGAGAATCTTCAGAAACTAATGGATTTAGTACAACAGCAAGAAAATTACATAACCCTAAATTCAAAGAAGAAGAAAATGCTTTGAAAAAATTCTTCACAGATCAAGTTAAAGCTGAAGAACAAAGATTTAGACAATGGGAACAAAATATTGTTAATGAAAGAAATAGATTAAATGCAGATTTAGATGAATTACAACAAAAAGTTAAAGCTTTAGATGATCAAGTTAGAAATTTACAACTAAAAAGTACTAAACGTTGAGATAATTTAGTGTTCCCCCCGCCGTGTAAGTTTGTATAGATTAAAATGAACAATTTATGTGTGTTACTTCTACAAGTATGAATCAAATTGATAAAAAAAAAAAAAAAAAAAAAAAAAAAAAAAAAAAAAACAACAACAACAACAACAGAAATAGTGGAATCAAAGTCCAACTTAAACCAGTGTGAATCCATGAAAAAATTTTTATATTTTTTGTAAAGAACAAAATAATTGATAAAAATTTCTTTAAACATCATACCTAAAATATCAAAATTAATATATCTATCATTCAGGAAAACTTGATTACAGTTTTTTTTTAATTTAGTGATATCAATTCCACCAATATTTTTCATATCTAAATCTTCAATTGATTCAACTGATAACTGAATAAATTTTTCTGTATTATAATTGGGGATTTTAATTCTATCTAAAACTGTATCCAAATGGCTTTCTTCAATTGCTCTATTTGTTAAGTGATAAACTTTATCAATATCAGATCTTTAAGCTGATTTATACTTATAGTTAAAGTAAGAATGAACAACCATAGTTTTCTCTTTTTCAAAATTTTGTAAAGCTCTAAAAGAATCTTCGAGTAATTTTATAGAGATCATATTATTGATATGATTGTTAACTTTTTTTAAATAATTCCAATAACTAATCACATTATTTTTAACTTCTTTAACTCTTTTTTTTTAAATTTAAAAAAATTGGATGGCATAATTGTTTCGTAATTGAGTTTAATTTAAAAACAGATGAATTTCTCAATTCTGAAATATCACTAAACTCTTCATTAACATTAGCTGCAGATTTATTACCTGATCTCTCAGGACAAGATTTATATCCTGATTGTGTTCATGATTGTTAACGATGTGGTTATCTTGCACACCATGATTTAAAGGTGGGATTTGATCTTCTTGTTGATCATTACCTTCACCTTATTTTTGCAATAGAGAATTGGTTGATTGGGCATTTGGTGAAGCGTCTGTTGGTTGATTTTCGACGTCTTGCAGTAGTAAACCTTTACTAGTGTTTTTGTGGCCGGAGAACACTTCACTCACCGCTCTTGAAACTCGCTTTTTAAGTGTTGGGTGATCAGTTGAACGAAAAGAGTCACAGGTTGATTAATCATTTGACTTGGCCATTGTGTTAAGTCCAATCTGTTTGATCAAACGTCAAATAAAAGCTTCAGCTAATATTTGCTAATTTGCTTTATTATAAAATTTTGACACAATTTTTGAGCAGGGTAACATTTGCTAACTAAGTTATAACTTATAATGAGATGGATGATGATGGGTGGAATGGCCGTCGATGATCAATATACTCCATAGAACAGTCAATAAGGAAATTAATTATTAATATTTGATGTTCAGTTAATATATTACCTACATACATACATACATAACTAACATGACGAGTCATTTGATTTTATATTATAATTATACGATTTACAGTTTATTCTAATTCAGAAAGATATTTTTCAGCATCTAAAGCAGCCATACAACCAGTACCAGCAGAAGTAATAGCTTGTCTATAACGATGGTCTTGAACATCACCAGCAGCGAAAAATCCTTCAACTGAAGTTAATGTAGTGCCTGGAACAGTTTTAAGGTATCCATTTTCATCAGTATCAACTTGACCTTGAACAATTTGAGTAGCTGGGGTATGACCAATGGCATAGAATAAACCTTTAATTGGTAAATCTGATTCTTCATTTGTTTTATTGTTTTTAATTCTTAAAGATTGTAAAAATTTACCATCACCTTTAGCTTCAACAGATTCAGTATTAAACAAAATTTCTAATTTATCATTTTTTTGGACTCTTCTTTGCATAATGGTGGAAGCTCTTAAATGATCTTTTCTAACAACTAAATAAACTTTTGAACCATATTTAGTTAAAAATAAAGCTTCTTCACATGCAGAATCACCACCACCAATAACTGCTAATGGTTGGTTTCTAAACATTGGAATGGCACCATCACAAACAGCACATGCAGAAATACCTTGTTGCCAGTATTGTTCTTCACCTGGTAAATTCAATCTACGAGCAGAAGCACCAGTGGCTAAAATAATGGCATCTGTGGTGATTGGTTCTTGATCTTCATTCCATTCAGTCCAGAATTTGAAAGGTTTTGAAGATAAATCAACTTTAGCAACAGTTTCAGTAATAACTTCTGAACCGAATTTTTCAGCTTGTTTTTTCATTCTTTCAACTAATTCAGTACCAGTTAACCCATCTGGGAAACCTGGGAAGTTTTCAATTTCAGTGGTAGTGGTTAATTGACCACCGGCTGCAATACCATTGGCCAACATACCTTCATAAACAGTTGGTTTGATTTCAGCTCTAGCTAAATATAAAGCAGCAGTTAAAGCAGCTGGACCACCCCCAATAATTGTGACTTTTTGATGAACCATTTTGTAGATGAGTTTGTTGTATGAGTTTCTTTTAGATAAGAGCAAGTTTCTAGATGAGAAGATTGTAGAAGAAAGAATTTTGAAATGAAGTTTGGTTGGAATTCAATCCTTTTTAAATGATTTCTGTTTGCAATTTCAAGAATTAGAAATTAAATTTGTTCGAGAATTGAAAATTGGGTCAAAAGATTTGAAATT
>JAJLVW010000107.1:0-15089 GCA_030570535.1 Starmera pachycereana
CTATTATTTAGAAGTTTGAACATTTCATTGGAGAAGTTAGAACTTAGAAGATTCAAGAATACTAGAGGCACTAGCTTTGTCAGTAGGTTGTTGTTTGAGTAGTTTTAATTCTTCCATGACTAAAAATACGAGAGCCTTGCCTTTCGAAAATATATTCGTTTAGTGGCCTATATTTATTTTGAATGGTTTTTTTTTTTTTTTTTTTTTTTTTTTCAGATTGGAATGTTCATTCATGAATAATGAGGAATGAGTCTTATTTAATTCGTTAACCAAGAGCTAGAGATTTCATCAATCACAGGCCGAACGATTGGGAAATTTTGCATGAACTTTGGATGTTAATATAGTGATTTATAGCCTTTTGGTAATTTTATATGATAGTATTGAATTTAATAAATGATATTGGAAAATAACATTTTAAGTCATGAGAAGATTCAAGACATACGATTTTAGCTAAATTTTTGTGAATTTTGAGAAGAAGTGAAACGGGATGAGCTACACGAATTGTGTGTAAATGAGTTCATCCAAAAAAAAAAAAAAAAAAAAAGATCAAAATCCAGCCAAAAAAGACATGCCAATTGATTTATTTTTGTTTCTTCTCTAACTTCTCACTAGAACGACTCTTAGAAGCCATGTTACTACCATAACTATATAGTAATGCACCCAAAAACACTAATAATGCTCCACATAAACCAGTCATGCTTAATCTGTTGTTGAAAAGATAAATACTCAACAATAAGCTGGTGAATTTTCTCAGCAGCAGCACAACAGAGACGGTCAACGCACTGGTGCATCCAGCTAACATGTTCACACCTCTGACACAAAAAAACTGAGTGAAGATGTTTAGCAATAAATAGATGATCTGTTTGGAAACAATGAATTTCCCATCTAAAATAATGAATTTCTCAGGTGAATTCCACAAGTTTGTAAACTCTTGATGAATTGTAGATATCATTGTCATAAAGATGAAAACACCAAAAAAATGCGAATAGAAAATGTTCTCTTTCCAGTTATGTTTACCATATTTCTTATAAGTTTCTTCATTGTGTAAACCTAAAAATGCTATTAAAACTGCTCCAATAAACAACATTGATATACCAAGAATAAAATTCAAGTCTATCTCCATACCATCAACTTTTTTCAAATTATCAAGCATGTCCCAAATCTCTGTATCCTTAAAGACAGTAGTGATAATAGCACCAACACTTAGTAAAATCGCACTAATGACCTGGATCAAAGAATATCTTTTACCTGCAAAAGTCCAGCCAATAATCATAATGATGGCAGTTCCAGAACTTCTGAAAATGATATGAATGGGTATACTGATCTTATACTTGAAAACAGCATTGTTCAACCATGATATAATAAAAAACAACAATATTGAAACCGACCAACGTTGTAACGGCACACAATTCTTCTTCAAGAAAAACGGGAACCGACTACTATCCCAAAACTGGATGTATCCTTCAATAGCAATAAACAAGAACTGTGCAAATGTTATAATGTTCCCACTATCTGGTTGTTCATTGATGATTTTTTCTAATGTAAACACGTTGGAACAACAACCTCCAAATATGAGTCCAAGCATCAGGAGCCAATCGCTGAAAGTTAGATGTAAAAGTGCCCTTGTTGTCTCCATTATGATATATGTGCGAGGCAGTGTCTGCTAGAAGTGTAATTGAAGTAGAGAACAAAGTTGTAGATTTCTGATAATGAAAAAAGTAAACAAAATCGAGATTTTATCATCAAATTATTTAATTGTAAATACATTTTTAGTTAAATACAGAACTTAGAAGTAAATTAGCAGGTTTCAAGAAATGGAATCAATCTTTTTTACCAATTGAATAAGGATTTCCCAAAATCCCTAAATTATTAGATTTATTATGTTTAGGTTTGAATGGAATTCCTCTTGAACGTTTACTACTCAAATAAGCAGCCCAAACCAATCCAATGACTAAAAGAACTAAACCATAACCTTTAAACCCATAAACATGAATGTTTTCCATAAATTTGAAGCTTGAATTAAACGGAGAATTAATCAATTTCTTCCTTATTTCACCTTTCTCTAAACCTATAATTACATTAACTGAAGTTAATAACGATTCTTGTTCATCAACTGAAAATTGAACGTCATTATTGTCATGGGTATAATAGTATGAACCTTTTTTATCAACAATGATAACTTGACCAGGAGCATATTCTTCACCATTAACTTGGAAACCTTTACTGGTTAAAAAACTCGAGTATTTGGTTAAATCACAGTAAACTGTCGTTAATTTATGATCAGTTTCTGGCAAGGAAATCTCTTTAGCCATTTTATGAACTATATCTCTTGATTTAGATTTAGGATTTTCAGTTAACTTTAATACTTCATCTTGTTTGATTTTTCTTTCATTCATCAAATATTGATAGTTAAAAACACGTCTTTTTTGTTCATATTTATTAGCCAATTGAATCATTGATGCTAAAATTGAACTAGTTGATTCAATTGAGTCTGGTTTACCATCAATCAACACAATCGCAATTTCCTTAACTGAATCCAAAGAATTGAAAATTCTATCATAAGTTAATGGCGTTAGTTCTGATAAAGTTGGACTTCCATGTTCATTAATCCAATCATTCAAAACATATTGATCTCTAATTTCATTTGGTTGAAAACTATGGAAAACGCTTGGGAACATCATAAATTCTTTCAAGTTAATTAATGTTGGTAATGAGGTTAAAGTGTCAATGGTAAATTGTTTCTCAAATTCAGTTTCATCTAATTTATCTGGTTTTTGTAAAGTTGATTCAATAAATTTTGACTGTATTATCTTTAAATAATTCATGAGCCCAGCATCTGATGATTTGAATAAATAAGCATCTGGAGAATTAGATAATGGTTCAATCAAATAAGGCAATATATCAAAATCTTCAGTTGTTGAATGTTCATCATAAAGATAAACAAATGTGTTTTTGGTGTTACCAGTAAACATTGGACGAGATGGTAAACTTTGAGTTAAGAATCCACCTTCTAGCAGCCCAACTTTATTGATATCTTCAAATTTAGCATTCTCCAGAGTTCTTTTGGCAAATGAAACAATTTCTTTAACCGATCCAATTGATTTATAAGGAATAAATTTCCCATTCATTTGACCCAAAATCAAACCAACATATGGTTGATCAAGTGGGATTCCCAAACCTTTACAAATCTTTTTGTTGGAAATACAATTGAAATGCCCTGTTTTAACAACACCATTCAATTGATTGGAGACAATTGACCACGTTGATTGAAATTCAACTGCTTCTTGATCGTATTCAGTATCAAATTTATCTATATCTAGCTCATCCATATCTTGAAATGTACGACTTGGCCAGAATGAAAGTAATATTGGTTCGTTTTGTTCATCTGATAAAATTGAAACCATCTCTGAAGTTGAAATATGTTCACTTTTACTTTTGATTTTAACAGTACCATCGGCATATTCAAACGCACTTTCGGTCATAAAATTGATTAAATCTTCAGTAGTTCTTTTCAAATAGTTTGGATAGTTCATGATATAATTCCCCTTAGGACCATAAAGCTTTAATGTTGGGAAAGCCGTGACTTTTTCAGCATTACATAAATCACCACTCTCGACGCAATCCACTTGATCCATCTGAATCCCCAATTCTTCTCCCTGTATGTGGAATTTTTCCCAAGTGGCCTCCCATGTAGGTGCAAATGTCTTACAATGAGAACAGTAAGGAGAATAGAACTCTACTAAATGCAGTCCTTTCTCAAGTGACTTTTTGAAATTGTTCAACTTCAACGTTTCTGGGAACCCTTCAGGTAGCTCTCTCTCTGCTGCTGCAATACCGTGAGCACATAGCAGCAATAATGCAAGCCAGCTGGCAACCAACTTTGCAAACATTCTCTTCTTTCACCTTAGTTTGCAATTGATTAAAAAGATTTAAAAGATTGTTTACAAATTTCAATCTGATATTAGATTTTTTTTTTCCCCGTGTATACATTTTAAACTACGTAGTACGTACGTACGTACGTACATGTGCACTACAAAATATTGTTCAAGAAAATGCTTGAATTGAAACTCTATAAAAGCAACTGTGATGATTTCGCACTTCTCTTCTTCTGTTGCTTGATTGCTTCTCTTTTTCTTTTACGAAATTCGTCATTCCATTCACTTCTTTGATCCCAAAATTTCTCTTCCCAATCACCAAAATCGATATTAACACTTAATTTATTCAATTGAGATTGTGCAACCAAGAAAGGAGAGTCAAAATGTGGGAAAAACAATCCTCTTTCTGCCTTGGATGAGGTTTTATTGATTAAACTGTATTCTTTCCAATCAGAACTGGAGATTGTTGGTGCATTTTGAGTTTCATCGATATCTTCATTATTCTCATCAACGGCCATCAACCTGAATCCTTGCTCATCTTCTTGTGGAGTGTTGAACAATGTACGAAGTGTCTCTGTGTGGGATATAGTACCTTCAACTAGTTTAGATTGTATTTCTACGGTTTCAACTGATGGTTCAGTGGTAGCACTTCCTCCTCCAAAAGATGGAATGAATTCAAGATCTTCATCATCATTCTCTTCTTCCACTGGTGCTTGTTTAATTATTGTCTCTATTTTCTTTGAAGGTTTCTGTTGCTCTGGTTCATCTTCACCGTCACTGTTGTAATTCACTGGAATGTTTCTGGTTAAGTAATTATCAGCTTGATACTCATCTTCAAATGAAACTACACCTTTGGATTCCTCAGTATGTTCTTTGATATTGGTGATGTTCTTCTTGAAATTGTCCAAAGATTCTGGATCAACATTAGTAGTGGTGTTGTGCTCATCAAATACACCATCATATTCATAATCAGAAGCTGCGTATTCTTCATCGGCATCTTCTTTATAATCCAGCTGTTTATCGAAATCAAATGTATCAAACAATGAGGCCAAAACTTTAGTGTTTTTGTCCACTTCAACCTCTTTCTCTTCTTCATCACCTAATTGTTTCAACAGAATTTCATCTCTATTAGTTTCCTTAATACCTTCAATGACTAAAACGTCCCCTTTATTATTTCTAAATGTTAAATTTGGTCTTTCCACGATATGATCGTTACCATCTTTCCATACTCCGTTGGTGAATCTGTAACATAAATCTCTAATAGACAAACCTTTTTTAATCCCCCATAATTTTGTTTTGTTGCATTTCAAAATCTTCTTCTCTCCATTGATCTTGATTCTAAATGTTAGATTTTTAATATCTTTTCTAGCCTTCTTTCTCATACGACCATAGATAATTTCACCTTGAAAATCTCTAAAAGTCTTTTTCTTGTTTTCTTGTTTCTTCAAGTACTCGTATTCATGATGTATCATCTTGCTAATATACTTATCAGCTGGTCTCTGAGAGTCTTTTTCCCATCTTTGTAAATATGTTGGTTTGGCAATATCTACTACTATTTTGGATCCTTTGTAATTTACATTATTCAAAGACTGCTTCAGCTTAGAGTACTCTTTATCAGTAATCTCCATATCGGCATAGGCAAAGAACTGCTGCTTCACAGTGTTCTCATGAAGCTCAACTTCGTTCTTCAATGTCCCAAATCTCGCCAGTCTTTTGCTCAAATCGCCTGGGGTTTGAACCACAAGTGGAGATAGTCTTCCTAAAAATATTCTGCGCTGCTTCACCTCGTCACTCATGCTTTTCTTTCTTTTCTTTTAAGTCTTCAAATAGAGATTTTAATAGTAGAAAATATATTTTTTTTTTTTTAAAAAAAAAAAATATCACCAAAACGGGTAATTTTGCAATTTTTTTGAATTTTCCTGTTTGTTTTGAAATTCAGAAAAACTGCAAACTTTGGACAAATTTCCCTTGCAAAACAAGTTTATTTCTGGCTGTTTCTGCTGTGTTTTACTGCTTTATTGCTCTGAATTGTGCTGCGCATTGCTGATATTACATAGCAAAAATTGTTTTCAATCTACTGAAGTTGATCTTTTTTTTTTGAGCCTAAGATTTGCAAAACATGGATGAATCGATATTGGACGCCACCTACTACTTGCCGCGTGTCACTTATGAAGATGAAAACGGCAATGTGGTGACTGCTCCAAGAGACGACTCAGTCATTGAGATCCTCGTGAACAACGCCACTGAAGCTGTCAATATCAATTTGAAAACTGAGTTGAATGAAGATCCAACTGATGTGTGTAGTTTGTTGGAAAATGAAAAGGCACCTCCTCATAGTTGGTTGGCGATTGCAGCTGGGTATTCTAACAATGGTGATATTGCGCAAGCTAATGAAGTGATACAGCTGGGTATGCGTTCTTTTCAAAACGACCAGTTGGCTCCATTTTTAAATTTCACTGCTTGGTTATTCATTAGACAGTCAAAATCAGCAAATACAAATGAAGAAAAAGATCAATACTTGAAGGCTGCTTCTGATGCAATTGCTCAAGCATTGAAATATGACCATAAAGACCCATTGATCAGATTAGCTTCTGCAGAAATTGCTTATCAAAAGAAAGATTATAATCAAGCTTTAGATAATTATGATCGTATATTGAAAACTGATGTGAAATCAGAATCAAATGTTTTTGCATTGATGGGTAGAGCTAAAATTTTGTTTCATAAAAAACAATATCATCAAAGTTTGAAAATTTTCCAACAAGTGTTGGTTTTGAATCCAATTGTTAAACCAGATCCAAGAATAGGAATTGGTTTAAACTTCTGGAAATTAAATGATAAAGATGTTGCTATCAAAGCTTGGTCAAGAGCGTTAGAAATTGATCCTGAGAATTCAGTAGCTCAAATCTTAATCACATTATCTAAATTTGATTCATCTTTTAATTCAAGTAGTGATGATGATTTTATTAAAAACTATTCAGGTGCATTAGATTCACTTAACACATTATTATTAAAAGATAAAGAAAATCCAGTTGCATTATTATTATTAACAAGCTTCTATTATTCTAAAAACAAATTAGAAAAATGTAAAAATTTAGCTGAAAAAGTTTTATTAATATCCAAAAATCAACCAAATTTAATGTCAGATGCAAATTTTTGGTTAGCAAGAATTGAATTTCAACAAGGAAATTTTAATGAAGCACAAAAATTGTTTTCAGAATCTTTAAGATTGAATCCACATAATTTATTAGCAAAATTAGGTGTTGGACAATCTCAAATTAAAAGAAATAATATTGAAGATTCAATTTTAATTTTTGAAAAAATTCATAAAGATTTTCCAAAAGTTTTAGAAACTAACTATATTTTGGGTGTATTATATTCTAAAACTCCTAAAAATCAATCAAAATCAATTGATATTTTAGAAAAATTAATCAAACAATCAAATGAATTGAATGAACCAATCATTTTAAACGTTTATTTAACTTTATCAATCTTATATGAAAACAAGGATAACACACAATCATTAAATTATTTATCAAAAGCAATAGAAGCTTATAAAACTCGTGGTGAATCAGTTCCAATAGAAATTTTAAATAATTTAGGTGTTTTCCATTTTATTAAAGGTAATCCAGAAAGTGCCAAAACTTTTTTCCGAAGTGCAATTGAAGATTCAAATGTTCCAAAAGAAGAATTAATCACTTTAGAATATAATCTTGCAAGAACTCAAGAATCTTTTGATGAGGAAGACTCAATTTTGAAATATAATGAGATTTTAACTAAAGTTCCAGGTTACATATATGCTAAGGTTAGACTATTATATTTAGAAATCATTAAAACTGATTTGAAAACAAATACTGAATTATTCAATAAATTAGAATCTTTATTAAATTCAAACCCATCAGATTTAGAAATTAGAGCATTTTATTCTTGGTTTTTAAAACAATCACCAAAAAAAATTAATGAAAAGGGTGAAAACTTGGAAAGTATTCATAACAAGCAAACTTTAACAGAATATGATTCTCATGATAGTTATGCATTAATTTCATTGGGTAATTTATATATTTCAATGGCTAAAGAAATAAAAGGTAAAACTTCACAAGATATAGATAAAAAAAATCAATCATTTGTTAGAGGTGCACAATTGTTTCAAAAAGTTTTGTCATTGAATCCAAATAATGCATTTGCAGCTCAAGGAATTGCAATCATTTTATATGAAATTAAACAAACAAATACCGCTTTAGAAATTTTCAGAAAAGTTAGAGATTCTATTGATGATGTTTCAGTTTATATCAATTTAGGTCATGCATTAATTGATGTTGGACAATATTCCAAAGCAATTGAAAGTTATGAAATTGCCTTGAGAAGATATGGTGATGAAAATAAAGATTCCAAATATTTGACATTAGTTGGTAGAGCATGGTTTGCAAGAGCAGTTGCTGAAAAATCTTTAGAAAGTTATTTGAAATCATTAGATTATTCAATTAAATCTTTGAAAGTTGCCACTAATTTAAATTTAACAAAATTAATTAATTCATTAAAATTTAATATTTCATTTGTTCAGTTCAATATTGCACAATTTGTTTCTAAATTACATGCAAATAAACGAACTGTGGAAGATATTAAGAGTGCAATTGAAGGTTTGAAAGAAGCTATTGTCACATTGAATGCATTAGCAGAAGAGAAAACACCTCCATATCCAGCAGAATTGTTGAAACAAAGAGCAAGTATGGCTTCAAATACCTTAATTAATCAATTGGAAAGATCATTAAAAGAACAAGAAGAATATGCAGTTAAATTTGAAGATAGATTGAAAGAAGCACAAAAATTAAGAGCTTTGGAAAAAGAAAGAGCTGATGCTGAGGAATTCAAAAGAAAAGAAGAAGAAGCTGCAAAAGAAGCTAAATTAAGAGAAGAGTATTTGAAATTACAAGAACAAGCTAGAGAATGGGAAAAAGAACGTGAAAGTTTTATTGCTGCAGATGATGAAGAAACTGGAAAACGAGGTAAAAAATCCAAGAATGCTATATTAACAGATGATGAATTAAGTGATGAAGATGATAAAATTAATACTGGTAAAAAATCAAAGAAAGGTAAAAGTAAAAGAAAGAAGGAAAATGTTGATGGGATTGAAACACCTGTTAAAAAGAGAAAAGTTACCAAAATCTCCAAGAAATATAAATCTGCTGATATTGTTCAAGATAGTTCTGAAGATGATGAAGATTTTGATGAAAATAAATTAGATAATGGAGATGATGATCAAAATCAAGATCAAGAGATGAGAGATGAAGGAGAAGTTGATCCATTGGAATCAGCTGAAGCTATAATTGAATCAAATGAGAAAGGTAATAATGACGATGGTGATGATGATAGTAATGAAGATGGTGATTTATTTTAAATTTTTATCAAGATGAAAAGCCAATTAATTGTTATTTTGATGAACTTGTTTGATTAAATTGAATCTAGTGTTTAGAATGAATGAAGAAAAAAAGAAAAAGAATGTGTATTAGCATTTAATCAGTGTAGGTTTCAAATCAATCAATCATTTTTGTTTTATTTTTTTATTTTCAATATTATTATTTTTTTTTCTGTTTTTCTTGTTAATTATGAGTTCTATAAAATAACAAATGCTTTAATGCAATTATGACTGATTATGCATCCATTTTTTCAACGATTTATAACTTTCATGTGATGTCTTATAAATTTTTTTCTCAAATTCATCAAGATAATACAAATAATTAGAATCATGTTGAATTCCATTTATATTTTGAGCATAGTTATTGATCATATCACATCTTTCATTCAACATTTTAGAAACAACAACTACTAATTCATGATCATTAAACAAATATACCCATCTTTCAGCTAACGCATAATAATTTTGGGAAATTGAATGTAAATCAACACTTGTACTTTTGGTTTTAACTGCATTCATGACTTTATTACTGAATGCTTCAGGTTGAGTTAGTTGTATGAAATGTTGGCCTTGCTCCGAAACCTGGACAAGGACTAGAGTTCCTGCTAACCACATGGGTAGCTCCAGTTTACTTCCTTCCGTTATTGGTTTGCCTGGATTGTTCTCCAAGTATCCTAAACCTGGAGCTGTGACTTTGAATTTGCAAGGAACTTTCTAAAAGAAGAAGAAGAAAAAAGAATTAGTGTTTATTTTTTATTTGAAAGTGATTTGATAGAAGCATCAGTACACACCTGTCCATCGCTGATGATGTCGTCAATGTCGTAATATCCCATTGTTGGTTTGGCTTTAAATTTATTTTAAATGCTGAAATTTTGAAATTTTTCTACGCGTTATGAAAACAAAACTTTTTTTTTTTTTCACTTCACCAATTACAAAGCTAAAATTGCTTCATAATATCATCATATCTAGTTAGTGGTATGACGTCTGAAGGGAACGAAGTACTGGCAAGTATTTGAATTGTAAGAATTGAAATTGGAATTTGCTTTTAAAATATTTGAACAATTTTACACAAGTTTAATATCAAGAACCAAGATGAAGTCCCAGATTACCAGATTTCTCAAGACGTTTGAATTGAAGTATCCTATTGTTCAGGCTCCAATGGCCGGTGCAAGCACTGTGAAATTGGCAGCAGAAGTGACGAATTTGGGTGGGTTGGGATCAATTCCATTAGGAAATGCAATGGATGATCCTGATTTAATTAAAGGGCGATTTGAGCAATTCCAACAACTCACTGGAGGTTCTCATAAAGTTAACTTGAATTTCTTCACACATGAAGTTACACATAGAAATAAGTTTAAAGAAGATCAATGGTGTCAAAATCAACTTTCTTGGGAAATTGAAGAGTTGGAATTGTTGTACAGATCTTTTGTGGAATTGGATACTGAGAGTGAGGTAGTTAAATTGCTAATTCAATTGAAACCAGAGATTATTAGTTTCCATTTTGGACTGCCAGGTTTGAACGTGTTGAAATTGTTTCAGCAGAATGGGATTAAAATATTTGTCACTGCTACTAGTTTAAAAGAGTTTAAGCAAGTTTTGGATGCAGGTGCAAATGGTGTTGTGTTGCAAGGGTATGAAGCAGGTGGGCATCGTGGTAATTTTGTTGCCAACGACAATAATGATGAGAAATTGAGTACTAAAGATTTAGTGTTGAAAGTTGTTGATTACATTGACAAAGAAGTGTCCATAAATGAAACAGAACTTCCATTTGTTATTGCAGCTGGAGGGATTTACAATGGAGAAGTTGCTGCTGACCTTTTGGAACAAGGGATAGCAGCAGTACAATTAGGAACCATTTGGTTCAACTGTGAAGACATGGTTACTCTTTCTGCCAAACATAGAGAGTTACTGCATTCATCTGATAGCCAGACAGTGATGACTCCAGTGATTTCAGGTCGTTGTTTGCGTACAATTAAAACAGATCTTATTAACTCATTGATCTCTTCCACTAAATCCATTGATTTGATTCCTGATTACCCATTGCCATACACTGTTTTCAAGAAAAAATCAAATTTCAAAGCATTTTTAACTGGAGAGAATTTTTATAAACAGAACACTACTTCTAAAGAACCTTTTGCTGTTATGAATGAGATTGTTTCAGTATTGAGAAGTCGTCAACTTGTTTGATTTTTCTCTTTTTTCTTTTTTTATTGTTCTTATTACATTATTTTACTATATATTTTCAAGAAGTTCTTTATATTGTAGTACTATAAATATCACTCTTTATGCTCAAGAACTTCAACCACTCAAAACTGGTGAACAACTTCAATAATTTGAGATTCGAAATGCTGCACCAACCAAAAATCTTTTTTCAAATTTTTGTAAACAAAAAAAAAAACAAAAAAACACGAAAGTAAACAAATCTCAACAACTTTTGTCTCTTTTGTCCTGTTCAAATTCAGCGGAATTGTTGAGAAAAGCCTCATAAAAACGACTAAAAAGTGTCATATCACTGAGTGTGGGCTCTTATTGCGGGAAAAACAAATAAAAAAAACGAATCCAGCTTGGATTGTCATGGCTTTCCCAAATCAGTCAAGAATAAGTTCACCTCCAAGATTATTCAGCAACAAATTCACAAACATCAACAACTCAACTGGTCAAAGTAGAAACAACAGACAAGGTTTCAATCAATTCGATAAATTAAACACTGTGAAGAACAATTTGCTATCACAGAATCAAGCATTAGCAAGAAAAAACTCTTTTTTAATGACTAAAATTACTGATCTGGAAACTAGAATCTCTCAATTGATTCAACAAAATCTTGAACTTCGCGCAATCAATGCAAGAAATGAAGATAAAAAAAGAGCTTGGTTAGAAGAAAAATTGTCCCTGATGGAAAGTGGTGTTACTCAAAGATTTGAGGAAATATTCCGAATGTTTTCCACAATCAGACAAAATGAAAATTTATCACCTTTATCAATAACTTTAGGTCTGAATACAAATGATGTTGATTTGAAATTATTATTACCCACATCACAGGAACCTATGAGTGCAGAAAAAGATAAAACAGTATCTTTTGAAGATGTGAAAAGTCCTTCATCCACTAAAAATGAAAGACGCAGAAAATCTTTAAGAAGACAATCAATTTATGTTCCATCTCCACCTTCACCTAATAAAGAAGAAAAAGATCAAGATGAATCACAAGCACCAACTATCACTGATAATAATAATAATAATAATGCTGATGAAGATATGATGGATTTAGTCGAACTGAAACCAAAAGAACAGAATATACCTACTTCACCAGAAGTAGAAGAAGAAGAAATTAGTCATGCAACAAGTTTATCACCAATCAAATTTTCATCCCCAGAAGAATTAAAGAGAAAACCAAATAAAGATAAGTTCAAAGTTTTCAGTGATTTTAAACACGATAACGACAACAAACAACATTTATCAACAACTTTAAGTACAAGAATTAAAAAAATTTCAAATGATGTATTTACGCCAATTAGCAGTGATTTTCTGAAAGAAAAGGAAAATGTATCAAATGTATCAAATGTATCAAATGTATCAAATCAAAATAATATTCAATCAAAACCTTTAAAAAAAAATTCAAAAACAACTTCAAATACAACCAAACCAGATACTAAGATTAATAAAAAAAGTATTAAAAATGATAATAACAATAATAATAATAATAATAATAACTTATTAGATACCACTAAAGTGAAACATACCACATCTAAAAAGAAAAAAGAGAATTCTTCTAAAGATGAACAAATGCCTCAATCTGAAGTTTCTAGTGAATTGGCATCATCAACCCCAGAACCTGTTAATACAACCAGAAGAACTAGAGGTAAACAGGTTAATTATGCAGAACCTTCATTACGAGTTAAAATGAGAAGACAATCAGAAAAATTGACTGACGCTGTTATTGAAAAAGATATTTTTTTGAAATTTGAAGATAATTCATTAAATGAAATTTTACCACAAGAACTGGATATCTCTATGCAGAAAAAGAAAGAAAATAAAAGACAAACTATTGCTGTCGTTTTAAACGATAAGAAATTGTTACAGTCTGATTCAACTAATGATACCACTACCACCAATAGTAGTAGTAGTAGTAGTAGCAGTAATGATACTATTGAATCAACTTTGAAAATTTTAGAAAAAAATAATGAATTTATTCAAGAGTCAAAACAATCACCAACATCTAACACAAAAAGAAAATTTCAACAACCTCTGACACAACTGGATAATAATACCAATATAACTAAAAGAAGAAAACCTTTGGGTAAATTAAATGAAAATAAAATCAAATTGAATTCTAGTTCAGAAGAAATTTTAAAATTTAAAACAAGTTCAAGTCCTGAAGAATTATCTGCATTTGATTTAGTTGAAGAATTAGTTGTTGGTGTACCTAAAACTTATAAAGGTAATCCAAATATCAATACAAAAAGGAAAACTGATATAAATTCTTCAAATAGTGATGGTAGACGTCATAGTATGGTGTTATAAAATAAAAAAAAAAATACATGAAAGTTTTATTGAATTAAATACTTAGCTAGGTTTGCTTTATATATATCATTTCAATCAAAGGAGGCTTGTGTTTACTCATCTCTTAGATCTTCCACCTCTGATATTTATAATGAATAAATAAATTTTGATTATACACTGTTTTTTTTTTTTTTTTTATTTTTTTTTTATTAATGAAATGCAGAACCAGAATCAGAAGTGGGAAAAGTTTATATCTCCATTTAGCGATTTTAAATGGTATATGAAAATGAAATCCATCATTAGTTGATTATTTTACAACGCTGTTCTCTTTCCCGTTAATCTTATCATTCTTGTAATATTATACACTCATTTTCATAGCAATTTTTGAATGTGATTTATAACCAACAATTTCAAAATCATCATATTTAAAATCATCAATATTTTCAACTTTTCTATTAATTTTCAATTCAGGAAATTGAAAAGGTTGTCTTGTAATTTGTTCTTCTAAAGCTTCAACATGATCTAAATAAACATGAGCATCACCCATAGTATGAATAAATTCTCCACAATCCATATCAACAACATGAGCAATCATCTTAGTTAATAATGCATAAGAAGCAATATTGAATGGAACACCAAGTCCCATATCACAACTTCTTTGATATAATAAACATGATAATTCTGGTTTTTTATTTGGAGGAAAATTAACATAAAATTGTGCAAAAACATGGCAAGGAGGTAATGCCATTTTAGCAAAATCTGGCGGATTCCATGCACTCATAATGATTCTACGATCATATGGATTAGTTTTTAATTTATGGATGATTTCTGCTAATTGATCATAACCTTTACCTGAATAATCTGTATCACAATCAATATATTCTGCACCAAAATGTCTCCATTGGAATCCATAAACTGGTCCTAAATCTCCTTCACGTCTATCAGTTAAACCCAATTTATCTAAAAATTCACGACTTCCATTCCCATCCCAAATTCTAACACCTTGTTCACTTAATTTTTTCCCATCTGTACAACCTTCAATAAACCATAGTAATTCCAAAATGATTCCTTTAGTGAAAACTTTTTTCGTGGTTAAAAGTGGAAATTTATTACCTTTCAGACTGAACCTTAATTGGGGTGGCGCAAATATACTGAGTGTTCCTGTACCAGTTCTGTCTGGTCTATGTTCACCTTCATTGATGATTCTTTTACATAAATCTAAATATGATTTTTCTTCCAAATTGATGGTTTCTCTTTGGTGTTCGAGTGTCATTTTTGGTTATTATTCTTCTGGTATATATATTTCA
>JAJLVW010000107.1:15189-33448 GCA_030570535.1 Starmera pachycereana
TTTTTTTTTTTTTTTTTTTTTTTTCTGCTTCTTGAAATTCATGAAATTGAATTCAAAATCAAGATTAACAAATAAAATTACAAGGAAGGAGAAGCAAAATAAAATGAGAAATTGGACAGCAGAGTTTGCATTGATAGCAGAAGAAGAACAGAAGAAGCTGAATATTGAAGAAATTGCGAGTGGGAAAACTGGGTTGGTGAATGACACGTTTATTAAAGAATCATTGGATTTGGTGAGTTTTCCCGCAATTGTTAAAATGTATTCAAGATCAATTATTGACAATATGATTATAGTATTTACATATTAGGGAACTAAGGAAATTTTTAATTACTATAAAACCAAGATATTTACTTACAGAAGGAACAAATTCTTTGAAATTAAGTGATGATGAAAAGGATGAAATTGATGTTAAAGCTAGAATTGAATTGAAAAAATATAATGAAAGATTAGGATTCTTACAAAAATATGAGCAGAAGCGTGTTCATTCGAAAAAATTCTCACGCTTATTTTCCAAAAACCAATCAGTAACAATTAATAAACATAGAGAAGGTGTATTATTATCATTAAGTTTTGAATTAAGACAAGTTTCACAAATATTATTAGAAATGCAAGAAACAAGGTTGATGAGAAGACGTGATTTAGAAATTGGAGATTATGAAGCTAAAATCATACAATCAAACATTCAAAAACAAAAACAACAATTTAATTCAAATTTACCAATTGATGAGAAATTTAATGATTCACAAAGTATAATACAAGAACAACAACAACAACAACAATTATCACAAGATCAAATTCAAATATTACAAAATGAAAATAATGAAATTTTAAATGAAAAATTACAAGATTTAGCAAAAGTGGAAAAAATTTTTGAAAGTGTTTTAGAAATTTCTCAATTAGAAACTCAATTATCTCAACATTTAATAATACAAAATGAATCAATTGGTAATTTAGTTAATGATAATGATTTTATTCAAGATGATTTGATTGAGGGAAATAAATTCTTAAAGAAGGCAAAAGATAAAGGAAATTATGCTTCGAAAATCGTGATGATTACTGCTATTATTATGGGATTGATTATACTATTCTTTGATTTCATAAATTAATTTAATCATGATCAAATTATTCAATTTGATTAATAATTCTATATAAATTATTCAAATGTTCATATAGTTTTATTATTTACATAAATGTAAAATGCTAAATGCTAAATGTGAATTCTTCAAAGCAATTCTTCAATAATTGCAACTCCAAAAGTTGAACCATTTTTTCTGATAACAACTCTACCTAAACTTTTATTATCTTTGTAAACTTGTAAAGGTAATCCTCTATTCAACAATTCAATTTCCACAATGGCACTTTGTTTTGATATCAAATGTTTTGGTAATTTTTTTTTAATTATTGGTTCACCAGTTGATTTATCTAAAATTTGTTCAAGTTTAGTTATTTTAGCAGGTTGTTGACTTGTCCCACTAAATAAAATAAATGGAATTCCAATAACAATTGGCATTGGAATATCAAATAACATTAAACGACATTTAATTTTTTTAACCACTTTAATATCTTGATTATTTACAATTGTCATTATATCACCAATTTGAATTGAATTTTCAGATTGATTTTTAATATCTTTAATTTTAATTAATACATTATCACCTGCAATACCTAAATTTGACTTTTCATTATTAATTAAAATTTGATCAATTTTACCCACATGTAAAGTTGGTAAAAATTTAACAGTTTCTCCTGGTTGAATTGTCCCCATATCTATTCTTCCATTAAATTCTTTATTATTATTTGAATCTGTACCAATATTATTTATGATTAATGAAAATGGTTTAGTAAACTGTCTATCTAAAGATTTAAAATTTTCTAAAGCTTTCAAAACACAATCACCTTTATACCAATCTTTTAATTTTGATTCATTAAAATTTGTTGCAACATTTGCACCATTTAATCCACTGCATGGAACAAAAAAAATATCATCTTTTTTAAAACCAATGATTTTTAAAAATTCAGATAATTGATCTTTAATTTCATTAAAACGATCTTGTGACCAATCAACATTATCCATTTTATTTATAGCAATCAGAATTTTATTAATTCCAAGACATTTAGCTAAAATTGTATGTTCTTTAGTTTGACCATCTAAATTAAATCCACTTTCAAATGCATTTGTTGAAGCATCAACAACTAATAATGCAACATCAGCTTGATTTACTCCACTAATCATATTTGGAACAAAATCTTTATGGCCTGGTGCATCAACTATTGTGAAATATGAAGAATCTGTTTGGAAATCTGTTGAACAAATATCAACAGTTACACCACGATTTCTTTCTACTGGAGTTTGATCCATGATCCAAGCTAATGAAAATGATGATTTACCTGCTAGTTCAGCTTCTCTTTTCAATTTATTATAAGTTGCTTTTGTAACTGTTGAAGTTTCCAATAATAAACGACCAGTCAATGTTGATTTACCTGCATCAACATGACCAATTACAACAAAACTAATATGAGGTTTTAATTGCCTTTTTTTGATTTCATCTGGTAAATTCACTGGTGTTTTAGGTTTTGTTGGTTTAAAATCATCAATTTTTAAAAGTTGTAAATTTGTTGTTGTTTTTTTCAACTCTGCTTCATCTGCTTCTTGTTCTTTTTTCTGTAACTCTAAATTTTTTTGTGCATTTAAAACAATATCATCAGGACTTGGTTTATTAAAATTTTGTTTAATTTTTTTAACTATATTTTTGTTAGCAAATGGTAAAAAAATTGAATTTAATTCTAAATCATTCAATTTTCTTTTCTTTTCTTTCTTTTCATCATTTGTATTATTTGAAAACAATGTTTGGAATGATTTGGAGTTTGGTTTTGATGCAGTTGGTGTATAAATTTGATTCAATTGATTCTCAAAAAAAATTGACAACGGATTTTTTTGTTTAATGATGTTTGGTTTCAATGGTTCTAATATACTTGATGAGTTTATTGACGAATTTGAACTATTATTTTGTGAACCAATTTTTGGTTTTGATAATGATTTCAAACTTGATAATTTGGACCTACTTGATGCTAATGATACTGGTTTTGAAGTAGTAGGTATTTCAGACGCTGAATTAGTTGTTGATGAAA
This sequence comes from Starmera pachycereana, assembly GCA_030570535.1. Taxonomy (NCBI): domain Eukaryota; kingdom Fungi; phylum Ascomycota; class Saccharomycetes; order Phaffomycetales; family Phaffomycetaceae; genus Starmera; species Starmera pachycereana. Next base: position 18,319 of record JAJLVW010000107.1, read on the forward strand.
ATGATGGTTTTTTCTTTAAACTATCTAAGATTGAAAGTGATGACTTATTTGATGACTCTATATTTGATGATGTATTTGATTCTTTTAATCTTCTTGCTTGTGCCAATGCAGCAATTTTTGATAATGGTTTTAAAGGAATTGAAGCTTTAAAATTTGAATTAGTGATCAATGAAATTTATAGGACAAAAAAAAAGAGCTAATTCTTCTAACAGCAATCCCCAAACCATTACAAGATTAAAACATTAATCAAGTCAAAATATAAAAGAAAAACATGGAAAAATGCAAAACCAAAAACGCAAAATTGAAAATTCATTGACTATGATAGTTCGATCCAAAATTTGAAAATTGATGAATAGAATTAAACCATGAAAATATTTTTTTTTAGAAAAATTGATTTATACATACCTTGATCCTTAGGAACTGCAACCGGTTTAGCCTTTTTAAATTTAGCTGGAAAAAATCATAATGTTAATACAAGAAGAAAAACTCATCTCTAAGATTGCAATAATTGATCTTACATCTTAGTTCTTTTAATGTTGTGTCCACTTCCAAGTAATTATACCAAAGTGTTTCTTTTATGATCTCGTCTGTGATGCCAATGTATCCTTCCAGCTGTTTCTTCAACTGTGGGATCAATTGAGCTAGTTTCTGTTCATCTTCGGGACTGATCTCTTCCTGATCCAATTGATCTTCATAAAAATCGTCATCTGAGTACTGTGCAAGGTCTAAAAAAGATATTAAGTTAGTTGATGTGAAATTACCGCGTTCAGACCTATAAATTCATACCATCCTCTGTAAAATGTTGTGTCATCTGTGGAGTTAGCGCTGTGTTTCCAATTGAATTAAATAAAAATTTAAAATAAACAAAGAGAGAATTGAATTTGCCACTCGTTTTTCTTATATTATTCAACATCAAAGTTACCCGCTCTGAAATAATTCATCTCGTTATTATATTATAATTAAAGAAACAATATCGCACAAAACTTAAAGAAACGCAACTAAAGAGAAGAGAAATGGAAATGTCCACGGTGACCTACAAGGAGGACAGGATTGAGCGGCGTCTGGTGCATTTGGAGAAAGTAGCGTTGCTCAGGGTGCCTCCTCCGCCAGAAAACAATCCAGATGATGTGTTTGACTGGAATTTAAGCGATACTGTGTGGATTGGAGAGTTGAGTTTTATACAAACAGAATTCATTCAGCCGAGTAATGGAAATGGAGATGATGATATTGCGGCAGTAGAGAAGCATATCACTAGTGAGATTGTTTTCATTAATCCAATGACAAGAGAAACAGTGTTGAATGTGCCATATCTTATTGATGTTGAGTGCAAAAGAAATGATACGTTGATCCCAACAAACAGCAGGCAATTATACAGGATAGTGATACATCATAACGGCTATTTGATTGGGCTTGGTCTAAAGTTGCAGAATAAAGATGATGGAGCGTTATTAAGTCTGGCATTGAATGAGTTCAGAAAAGATTATATGATTTTCAAGAGTTGTAAAGATAATGATGAAATTATTCTATCAGACTTCCACAAGCTTAGTATCAATTCCAACAATAATACTAAAGAACAAAGGAACAACATTCACAATGATGGTTCCAATACTTATGAATTTAATGAAAATATTACTATAGTTAATGATGAAACGAGTGATGATGAGGATGAATTTGGAGAATTTGTGTCTAGTTAATAACAATTTTACAAACAATACACAACTTATGCATACTTATTCTATGTACATTCCAAATGTTTTAAACAAAACGGTAAAATTTATAAATTTTTAAACCATAAAGCTCTTTCTTTAGCCTTATCAAATTGTTTAATCATCTTACTCTTAGATCTTTTACCTTCAATATAAGCTTGTCTTTTTCTCATTTCTTCCTTTTTCTCTGCAGAACTTGGAGCAACCTGTTTAACAATCATTGGATCAATATTAAAACGTTTACTTAATGTACTAGTTTTCCATTTAAAATCATTTGAACTTGCTAAATGTCTGATTTTATTGATGATTTCCACTGTTGGTTTCTGATATTTCTTCTTTTGTGCAAATTTCTTCTCAACACCTGGTCCATAACAAATTGGTGCACAACTAACATCAGTCAAAGGTGCAAATAAATGTAAACCTTTTCTTGGATCATTTTCGGGCATGAATGCATCCGGTGTCACTGAAGATGATGATGGTGCAGCTGGTGTTGGATGGTGCACTAGACCCATAATTGGTATATGTTTAGGCTTGTAACTGGATTTTCTATCGTTATAAACATTTGGAGTTCTGTAAATGGTTCTGATTCTTTCCAGCTCTTCTGCAGTCACAGTGACGGTTTCACCAATCTCCTTTTTAGGCACTTTTGTAGAGCTAAATCTAACCTGGCGCAGACCAGCACTGAGCACTCTTCTGTTAATCATCTTGCCTTGTAATAAAAACAAAAGAAGCACAAATTTTCAGTTGTCCAAACTTCAAAAATGAAAAATTTTTGATAAAATTTCGTCTTTTTTGGGAAATAATTAGTCACGTGCATGTTCATTAGATTGATAAATTTGATGATTTAACATGAAATAAAAGGGTATTTTGTTGCTTTTATTTGATGATCTGGTTGTGACTAAAGATTCAATAACTGTTATGTTTTTCAATTATCTAAAAAATGCTTAATTTTGAACAAAAATTCACAAATTTCAACTTTTTTTTCACATACAATATTGAAAACTAAATATTACATTAAAATAGTGTATAACAGTGTACTCGTATTATCAACTTGAAACAACGCGAATGGAGATCCATCACATCAAACACAGAAAACCGTCGACTCTGTACATCAAACAGCAGCAGAAACAAAAACCACAGAAAAAAGTACAAGATCAAGACGATGATGAAAACCTGATCCATTTCACTTTATTGGATATCTTAAGAATTATATTAGGTATTGTGATGTTTTCTTGTTGTGTTTCATGGTGGTTTACAGGTACATGGAATTATAACTATCAATATAATGAGAAATACACAGATATACGGTATTGGAAACATCAACTTATGGGATCACATACAATTTTCAAAGAAGATGAATTAATTGCGTTTAATGGTGTTGATCCATTAAAACCAGTTTATTTAAGTGTTAATGGTACTGTTTTTGATGTTACTGCCAAAAGAGACTTATATGGTCCAATGGGTAGTTATTCTTTTTTATCAGGACGTGATTGTTCTCGTGCATATGCCACCAATTGTTTAAATCAATGTAATTATGATTTAAGAGATTTGAAACCAGATGAATTTAGAAGACTTCAAGGTTGGTTAGAATATTTCCATAAGAAATATTGGGTTGTTGGTGAACTAGAGCTTGGTCAAGAATTTACTGGTGAGATTCCTGATTACAGATCTGAATGTTTAGGTAAATATCAATATTAATACAGCTATCTATTATTTATAAAATAATGTTATCAATCAATCTAACTTTTGGGGTTTGATTGATGTAAATTGCAACACTGAAGATAGCTCCTTTCTCAGAACTGATTGTTTCTAGTTCTTCTAAAGTGGTTTTATCTGCAACAGAAATATAATCAATTTCAAATAATTCATCGTTTAAATCTTTAGTTAATTTATTAACAACATCGATTCTTTTAATTTCTCCTTTAGATTTAAATTCCAATTCACATTCTGCCATTGATTTATAGATTCTGGAACATTCCAATCTGTTTTGTTCACTTAAATAACTATTTCTTGAACTTAAAGCTAATCCAGTTTCTTCTCTAACAATCGGTAAAATCTTCAATTCAATGGGTATCAATAAATCTTTAACCATTTGTTTCAACACAATTGTCTGTTGGATATCTTTTTGACCAAAATACGCAGTTGTAGGTTGAACAGCATTAAACAATTTACAAACAACAGTTGCAACACCTCTGAAAAAATTTGGTCTTGTTAAACCTTCTAATTGTTCACTAACTCCCAACACTGAAATAAAAGTTCCAAATTGTTGAGACACATCTAGTGTAATACCAGATGGATACATTTCTCCAACAGTTGGTGCAAATATCACATTAATTTTCTTACCATTAATCAAAAGTTGATCAATTTTAGTGTAATCAGCCTCAAAAGTTCTAGGATATGAATCTAAATCTTCGTGAGGAGCAAATTGGGATGGATTAACGAAAATGGAAATCACAGAGTAATCGTTTTCTTGTAAACTTGCAGAGAGTAGTGATAAATGTCCTTCATGAAGTGCACCCATTGTTGGAACAAATCCAATACTGGCGTTTTTTGGTAGAGATTTATGCCACTGACGCAGTTCTTTCACTGTTCTGAAAACCTGGAGTTGTTCTGTGTTCATTTTGTGGTATTGAAACCTTATTTGAAAAGACGACCTGTTGCTCGTTGAGAGTTCAGCTGCTTTTTTTCAATAAAATAATTGAAAGAAAGAAAGATTTATATACATATTTTTTTTTTCTTAAAAGCTGCTTTTTCAAAGCAGGGCGATGAGATGAGAATCGAGATGAAAAATTTTAATCGATTGGAAGGAAGAAGAAGAAGAATTACAAGTAGACAAATGTTCACTTTTAGTATCATCGTTAATTTAGATAAACAATAAAACAATTGGTGGTAATTGAGCACCAATTGCCCATAATTTTTTTCTTCAATTATTTGAATTATTTGGTACCTAATTTGGCAACCAATTCATCAACCAAGGCAATGTATCTGTGGACCGTTAGTAAATCATTCTTATATCGCTATCAATTGAAATACAATTTCAAATAACATACTGTTGTTCAGCTTCTTCAGAAGACAATCCTTTGACAGCGTTCCAAGCGTCCCATTTATAACGGTCTCTCAAGGCAAAGATCCCTGGTCTTTCAGTGTTGACATCACCAACAGTAGCTTGTTTGTATAAAGCATAAAGTTTCAACAATTCATCATCAGATGGTTTAGTGGTTAAATTGTTGACGATTTTGGCCTGGGAAAAAGGGGGGGTTATGTTACCATTTTTAGTTCAAACATATAATCTACTCGATATCATTCTTACTTTTTCGTTGAAGGTTTCAGAAGGCATTTTGAGCTCAGTTTGTTGTTGCAGTTGAAGTTGTTTAATTAATGGTGGCAAATATTTGTACTGGATTTTGGTAATTTATTGTTTTTTTTTTTTTTTTTTTTTTATACTGACAAAAACGAAAATCTGGAGAATAGAATACATTATTATAAAAGTTGAAATTGAATGCAATTTTGCAACAGAAATAATTGTATGATGGTGTTGACAGTTGGACTTTTAACTGATTACAGATATATAGTTCCGTTTTAATTTGAATCCATTAAAAACTAACAAAAATGACTGATTTATTATTTCTATTTAATTTCATTTGGTTTTCAATTTACTATGAGACCTCATTCTCATATAAATATCAACTGCAAGACCTAATGGTAGGAAGAATGTAGACGAGTACATTCCAATCAAAGAGTTTCTCTGCTCAGTGCTGAGTCCATGTGCTGCATACTCTTTGTAAATGGTAATCATACAAAATAAAGTGGTTAACGCAGCTTCTAATCCATAAGCAACCATCCATTTGTAGTATCTTGTAGTTCCTAAAGAAAAAAAGTTATTATTTGTTTAGTAAAATGGTGTAAATAGTGTATCATACTTTTGTATAACCCATAACTGAATACAAAAAATAATGGGAATTGCACCAGCACTTCGATCCATCCACAGAAAACCAGCCATGACGGAGGTGACTTTAGCAGAAAATCGTTATTCTGTTTGATATGCCACGAAACACAATCCTGTTGGAACTGGAACCTGTATTGAGCAGGAATCGCTAGGGAAGAATCTATTAAAATTGCCACAACAATGTGCATTATGAAGTAGAACAGGTAAAACGTGTCTGTTTTCGCTGTTTTGGTGAGTAGCTTGCCTTGAACTGTGCTCATCTTGGTATCTGTGGAATCACCAAATAAGATCTTGGGGTTAAACAACAAGGTTTGATGGTTTTTTTTATAAAAGTGCTAAAATTTCAATTTTGATCTGACTCGAATGTAAAAATTTGTGAATAATTGCAATAGTTTTGTTGTTTGAAGACCATTTTCCCTTGACTCTAGAATTATATAAAGGATCATAATGACATCCAAACCAGTGGAAAACCCAATTGTCTGGATTGACTGTGAAGCAAGTTTCCATTTGCGTATTTTAATCAGCAAGAACTGACAATTGATTACCAGATGACAGGATTGGATGTGTTCAACGACCACATCGTTGAGATTTGTGTGCTGATCACGGATGGTGACTTGAATATCATTGATCAAGAAGGTTACGAAAGTGTGATTCATTATGATGAAAATGTCATGAATTCTATGAATGAATGGTGTATTGATCAGCATGGAAAAGTGAGTTATCCCACAATAGAACAGTAAATAAGAGAGAGATAGCTAACTTCATGATAGAGTGGTCTAACTGAAAAAGTTTTGGAGTCAAATAAAACTTTGAATCAAGTTCAAAAGGAACTGTTGGAATATTTGGAAAAACATTTAGAAAAGGGAACTGCTGTTCTTGGTGGTAATTCAGTTCACATGGACAGATCTTTCATGATGAGGGAGTTTCCAAACGTATGTATACATGGTTTCATTGCTTGTGTGTTGGATATGATGATGTACTAATAAATAATTATTACACAGGTTGTGGATTTCCTTCATTATAGAATCATTGATGTTTCAAGTATTTATGAAATAGGGAAAAGACACAACCCGAAATTGATTGAACAATGTCCAAAGAAAGATCATTCTCATACTGCAAGATCGGATATTATTGAATCAATTAATCAATTGGTTTGGTTAAGAGATAATTATTTCAAGCAACCTGTTTTGTCAAAACAATAAGATTTAAACTGTTGTTTCAAAACATTACATATTTTCAATTGATGTTTTCATGCGATGCTGTTACAACTAGATCATTACTATTTAAACAAAATTTTTGAATCTCGATTCCTTTTTATTATTATTATTATTATTATTATTATTATCCCAAATTAAAACAATTATTTCTTTTTATTGAAAACTACAAACCCACTTCAATTGTATTACTATCACTATCACTTTACTTCTCCTTTTTGATCAGATCAAAGACCTGACCTAAAATTCTAAATACTTTTAAAATCTCCAAAATTTATCTCCCATAATCCAAAATTATTGTATACCCAATTTTTTTTCAACTTTTAATATGTAAATAACAACCAAAACATTCAAAATAATGCCCGCTGCCATCCAATTCAGAGGTAAACCACAGCAGAAAATGAGCTTTCACTATAAGGACGATGCATACACCCCATGGCCAAACAAACAAAGTTCCTCAAAACAACAGTTCACTTTCAAATCGTTTCTCAAATCATTAAATTTTAAATATTTGATATGGACATTAGGTTTTTGGTTGGTTCTTATCAATTATTATGAACGTACTGTTGTTAGAAGAGCAATGAATGCGTGTCAATGGAACAAATGGGAAAATTGGAAATCCACTTCTAATAACAACAAAAATTATGAGATTGTTGATCCTCATAGAATTGCATTATTTGCTGATCCACAAATAATGGACGCATATTCTTATCCAGGAAGACCATGGATCATTAACTATTTAACTAGAAGAATCCTGGATAACTATCATAAACGGAATTGGAACTTTGTTCAAAATAAATTGAATCCTGATACAAATATTTTTTTAGGTGATTTATTTGATGGAGGAAGAAATTGGGATGATGATGAATGGTTTGAAGAGTATACTAGATTCAATTCAATTTATGATAAAAAACCAAATAAAAACACTATTTTCACAATACCTGGTAATCATGATATTGGATTTGGTAACACTGTTAATATTACAAGTTTAGAAAGGTTTAAAGCTTATTTTGGTGAAACTTCAGCAATTCATTATTTAGGTAACCATACAATTGTTTTATTAGATACAATCTCATTATCAGATTATGAGAATCCAAGTGTCGGTGAATATCCTCGTTCCATATTAGAAAAATTAGGTTCAAAAGATGATATAAATCCAAGAATTTTGATATCTCATATTCCATTATATAGGGATCCAATAACTCAACCATGTGGTCCTTTACGTGAAAGTGATAAAAAATTCCCTATAATGAAAGGTATGCAATTTCAAACTGTTATTGATTTTGAATTATCAAATGAAATCTTATCTAAAATACGACCAAAAATTTTATTTAGCGGTGATGATCATGATTATTGTCATGTTAAACATCCGTATTTATTGGCTAATGGACAACAGGCATTATCCGAAGAAATAACAGTAAAATCTTGTTCAATGAATATGGGAATTAAAGAACCTGCTATTCAATTATTATCTTTATTTAATCCTGAACATAAAAGAGATGATAAATCAGTCACTTTCAAAACAGAAATCTGTTATTTACCAAAACCTTATAAAGCTCTAAAAATGTATATTATTGGAGCGATTCTTAACATGATTATGTTTTTAGTTATATTTTTATTACCAAAAGTGTGGAATAATTTCATTGGCTTAATTCAATCTTTTTTCAGATATAAATATGAATTACCAACAACTAGTATTAAACCACAATCAAATCAACTTTTAAAAAATAATTCAAAAGACTACATTGGATTTTTTGCTAATGGTTTAGTCGTTTTCATTGGAGTTTTAATTTTATTTCAAACTTATTATAACGCATTTTAACATTTGGATAGATATCTCATTTCATACATTCATGTAGTTTTCAATATCTCAAATATCACACACAAATACCGATATTAATTCCCTGAATCAAATATATCCTTTCTAAAAAATGTTAGTTTTAAGAAGGTAATCTAACGTTGAACAGTACAACTTACCAATTTAGCAACGTAGCTTGTATCATTATTATTATAATCCGATCTTTTGACAATAAATTGTCTCAAAATATAAGGTTTAACATTAACCAAATGACCTTCTTTAGTCAAAGAATTAATTAATTCTGGTTGAACTGTGAAAAGATTTGCAATTTCTCTTAAAATTTGAAATCTATCGCTTAATTCTCTTAAGTTCCAATTATCTATACTTGTTTGATAAGAGATAATATCCTTGGTAATAACAATACCACCAGTAGAATTGATTTGGAAATTTTTAAAATGTTCAAATAATTTGTCAAAAGTTGAATTACCAATCTTTAAATAAAATTTATTTAAGTTTTCTCCATTTAAATATTTTGGTAAGTTTTCTCCGAGATCATTTAAAAAAGAAGTTAATGATTCACATGCAATTGTATCAGTATCAGATAATTCTCCAATTTTAGGAACAAAATCTTTTTTCTTTTGTTTAGCTAGTGAATTTGAAATTTTATCATCACATAAATTCAAAAAATCTTCTAAAATTATATTGATTGATGATTCAACTCTTTGAATATATCCATTAGTTATGTGCGTCATTTTGTTTTTCAATGGTGGTGCATTGTTGGCCAATGGTAATATGATTGTTTTGATACATGAAGAAACCATATATAAAATTTCACTTGATAGTTTAACATTATTTAAAAAATTAAATTCAATTTGATTTTTAGCATCTTGATGTAATAAATCAGTATATGAAACTTCTAAAGCCAAATCAACATAAGATTTCCCAACTCCAACCAATAAAATCTGTAAAATTTTGAAACCATGTTCTGCGATTTTGAAAGGGGTTAGTTCCAGGACTCTTGATAATGATTCAATTGAAGCTCGCAACATAATTTCCACAATTGTCATATCTAAGTATTGATGTGAGTTTGGATCTATAGTAGGATCAACATAGTTTAAAGATAACGAAGTTGATGATCTTCTATGATTATAATTCTCCAAATGATTTTTCATGAAAGATTTGAGTTGTCCAACTCTACTTGTTCTATTTAAATTATCATATTCATTTCTATCAATTGAATCAGATGATTGAGTAGTATTTAAAACTTTTGAAATTAATTTGTTTTGAATTTTTGATTCATTAATTGATTCGAAACTTGTAGTTAATGAATAAAAGATTGTTTCCAAAGTTTTCTTTTCCAATTCAAAATATTTATTATCATTTAAATGTTCAGTAAATAAATCTGAGTTACTTTGATCTATAGTAGTATTTAAATCATCTAATTTTTCATTTTTTAAAACTGATTGGAAAAAATTCTTTAAATTCTTGGTGAAATTTCCACTTGTTAAATATAATGAATGGAAAGTTCTTAAATAAGCTAACGGACTTGTTGCATATGAGGTTTTCAATAACAATTCAATTCTTTGTTGAGTTTGTTGTGCATAAATTCTTTGAACAAAAAGTGATAAAACTTTAGTTGGTTCTTTGAAAACTTCAATGATTATACTTGTTTCATTTTCAACAATTTTTTCAATTTTATTGAAAAATTCTAAAGCAAATGATTCTGGTAATGGGAAATTTGATTTTGGGTCCGATAATTTATCCCAAATCTTATTATCTTCAATATCTTCAATTAATAGATTATTTGAATTTGTTAAAAAAACTTCATTTTGATTAACAAAATTTGTAATTACTGCAACACCTCCATTAAATTCAGTTAAAATATCTGCGATATCTTTCATCTTATTGAAATTATTAGCTCTATATTCAGTGTTAAAATCCTCTAATAATGAAGTTTCCATATTTTCTGAATATTTTTGAATAATCTCATAACATTTTGTAGAATTCACTAATTCATTTGAAATCAATTTTTTAGATAAGGATAATAATTCAGCAACTTTTTTAGAGCAAGTTCTTTTATCCTCATAGCTCCCATTAATCAAAGAGTTCAATTCACTTGATTTCCCCGTTTGATAAAAATCATTATAAATTTCAATTAATGAAATTGTATCAATAGTTCTTTCTTTAGCATTAACAATTTTTGAAAGTTTTGAATTCAAAGGATTAATAGAATTCCAAATATTAGTAATTTCATCATCCAAGTTTTTAAATTGAGTATGAACTGCTTCTGTTTTAGAAGTTAATGAAAGAACGTTTCTATTATGATCAGATTCAATTTTTGAGATATCTTTTTCTAAAATCTCTTTTTTATTTAATGCTTCACCATTTAATTTATTCAATTCTCTTAATGTGGATTCAAATGTTCTGATGTATGGTTTTGGATCTAAATATTCCACTTGGTTTTCATCAGAACCTTTTAATGAATGATCCTTACTTAACTCTTCAATGAATTCATAAACTGTTAAGCTGTCCTACAAGGGAAAAGAAAACCAGTTAGTTTTGAGAATTGAAAATAACAATTTTGTTCCATACATACCAAAAAATTATCCAAGGATAACAATTTCCTTATCTTTGGATCCAAATCGTAGATAGAACTCATTAATGGAAGGTTCAGGATAACAAGGGAAATTTTATGAAAGATGTAAACAAAGCTTTCAGGCAACTCAATTTAAGTCAATTATAGCAAGCAAACGTCGCTGAGTTCAGTGCAATCAGCCAAATTCTCCTAAAATGAATGCAAAGCGCTGTTTCTCAGTTATCAAATTTGCAAACAAAACAACAAATCAACTTTGAAATTTTGATTTTTATTTTCATTTTGTTTTGATAAATCTAGAAAAAAAAAAATCAACACGAAATCAGATTTATTTGTGAAGAAATTGAGGTAAAAAGCGTGTTTGCCAAAGGATCAAAACACCGAGTAGAATGAATGCAAACGAAGTCATTAACAAGTATCAGGAAAATCTGGTAGAAAAACAGTACAATAACGGCAGTGATTCAGAAGATGACGATGAATTATTAGAATTGTTGGAAGACGAAGGACATTTGGAGAAATATAGAGAAAGTCGGATGCAAGAGATTGCTACACAGTGAGTGTTTTTAATTTTTTTTTTTTTGGTTGTATAAGATAATAATAACATTTAAAGAATGAAAGAAATAAGGAGAAATGTTGAAAATGGGTTTGGCAAAGTTGAAACATTATTAAATGAAGAATCTGTTTTACAAATTACTACAAATAATAAATACGTTATTATTCATTTTTTCCATAAAGATTTTCAAAAATGTACGATTATGGATTCTAAATTATCAATATTAGCAGAAAAACATTTACAAACTAAATTTTTAAGAATTAATGTTGAAGATGCACCATTTTTAGTTACTAGATTAAAAGTTAAAGTGTTACCTGTTGTGATTTTATATATAAATGGTGTTGAGTCCAATAGATTGGTTGGGTTCGATAAATTGAATTACAATAATGAAGATAATTTTGATATCAAATCATTAGAAAGTTTTCTATACTCGAATGGTGAGTAGTTTGTTCAATCATGGTTTTCAATAGAAAATTTAAGCTCTGAAACTAACATTTTTTTTTTTTTCTTTTTTTTTTTAAAGGAGTAATACAACAAAAGGCTAATAATTTCAACAGGGTTATCAAAAAACAAGTTGATTCAGATACAGATTCAGATCTTGATCTTTAAACGAAGAGAATGATTTTTTATTGATCAACACTAAACACCTAAAATTACCAGAAAAATTGAAACTAACCACCGTTTAAACAAGCATTGATTTTCATGTATATATTGAATTGAAGAGTTTGATGGTTTTTTAATATTTCTTAATCTTAAGTTGAGTCTGTTTTGGAAGACTTTATCACCAATATGAGTGGTGTCTTCAATAGACACTGTTGTTTGGTCTGAATAAGGTATGTGTATTCCAGATTGAGCTAGCTCATTAAGTGATTTAGGAGATTGAGCCTTTAAATGGTAAGATCTTGTCATTATTAGTCGGTTGGACGTTTAATTAAGTAAAGAAAGTTTGGATTTTTCTCTCATTTACTGTAACTTATATAGATCTGAACTTATCAACACAAACTCTGTAATTAAATCTTGGTTGGTTAATTGCAGGGATTCGATTTTCAAGTCTTTATATCAATTTTGACACAAAAAAAAAACAACTTTTGGTGTATGGATGGCTGTTTTTGAAAACTTTTTTAAGTGACTGCTAAAAATGTGCGGTTAGCGACACATTTAAAAAAAAAATTTAATAAAATGTCTGGATGTTACGTTTTTTGTTTTGTTTTGTTTTTGTTTTTAACAATCAACAAAAGTTAAATGAAAAATTATGAAATTTCAAAAAATAAAATTTTTAGTTTTCTAATAAACAATTTTGGTAAGAAAGAAGGTGAGTTTTATAGTGCTAAAGAGGATTTCCCCAATCATGATTGCTTTGATTCACAAGATGACTAACAAGTGAAGCATTCTGTTGCAGACAAACCAAGATGCAAATTTTCGTTAAAACTTTAACAGGTAAAACTATTACCTTAGAAGTTGAATCTTCTGACACTATTGACAATGTCAAATCTAAAATCCAAGACAAAGAAGGTATTCCACCAGACCAACAAAGATTGATCTTTGCCGGTAAACAATTGGAAGATGGTAGAACTTTATCCGACTACAACATCCAAAAAGAATCTACTTTACACTTAGTCTTAAGATTGAGAGGTGGTGGTAAAAAAAGAAAGAAGAAGGTTTACACCACCCCAAAAAAAATCAAGCATAAACATAAAAAAGTCAAGTTAGCTGTTTTAACTTATTACAAAGTTGACAAAGATGGTAAAGTTGAACGTTTAAGAAGAGAATGTCCAGCTGAAACTTGTGGTGCTGGTGTTTTCATGGCTAACCATGGTGACCGTCAATACTGTGGTAAATGTCACTTAACCTACACTGCTAAAAACTAAGGTTTTATATATATATATATATATAAAACTATGAAGCTTTTTAAATTTCTTAATTGATGTTTATATAACTGGTTATTTTTTATTGTAAAGATTAAAAACTACAAAAAAAAAAATTAAAATTAAAATTAAAATTAAAATTACTCTTAGTTAATTAAACTAACTAAATGCTAAATATGCTAATGTTTGTTTTCTTTATTTGTGTAATGAATCAATTGAATTGTGTTAATATCTCAACAATCCTAAATTCAAAATGATTCTATGCAATTATTTTTTTTTTTTTTTTTTATAAATGTTCAATTTAAAATTAAATCTGCACAAGTTTGTTTCAATTTCAAATTTTCTTCAAATAATATCATTCTTTTAATTTCAGATTGTTTCAAAACTTCAACAGATTTATCAAATGATGTTGATTTTTTTTTAAAATCTTCTTCAAGTTTTTTATAATTTTTTAATAAAATTTCATAATCTTGTTTTAATGAATTATATTCATGAATACTAATTGAATTTGGGGTTCTTGCTCTTGTTAATAAAGGGATTGGATTAGTAGCAGCTTGTGTTTGTTGATCTGCCGATAATCCTGAAAATAATGGTGAATTTGTTCTTGATTGATCAGAAACAATAGATTCTGGAGTTGGTGGATTTTGAATTTGATTTTGTTGAAATGGAATGAAATTTAAATTCAATGCTGGACCATTTGAGTTTTCCAATGGCTGTTCATGATTGGTTTCATTAGTGTTCAATTTTCTTCTTTTCACTGATTGTGAATTGTTTGATGGGATTGGTTGTGGATTTTTAATTACTGTTGTAGAATTAATTTCAGAAACGTTTGGAGTTTGTTTGATCTCTTTTAAAGTCAAGTCTAAAGCTTCATTGATTTCCTCAATGGACATTGGCTTTTGAACTTCCATTGTTCGAAGTTCGGGAAACAACACATCTAAATCCAATTCAGTAACCGATCTAATGGTTGTGTTCATATTTTCTTTCTTTCTTTCTTTCTTTAGAATGTACTTATATAGTGATGAATTTTCTGGTAAATTATGATCCTTCAGTGATGTTATTTGCTTCGATTTAGCTTGATTCTATATTCACTAGTCCTTCAACTCGCTGATGATCAATATTCTCCGCCTAAACAGCACGAATCAACACCAACTGATTTTTGAAAAACTTTTGAGTTGTAAGTTGTATGGGAAGAAAAAAAAAAAATTTTTTTATTTTTTTTTTGGAGACTTTCATGCAAAATAAGGCAAAAACAGCAATTGACAGAAACAGAGAACTTTAGGAAATTGGGACTCTGGCAACCACTTGAAAAATTTGCCATGTTTCTGTACGTCGTAAAGTTGCTCAAATAGGGTTAATTTTACCATGCTTCTACAACCAGCTGGCAAGTTGCACTTACAACCAGAAAAACTGCAAACAATTTGTGAAATCAGATTATTTTTTTTTTTTTTTTTT
>JAJLVW010000108.1:0-25928 GCA_030570535.1 Starmera pachycereana
TTTTTTTTTTTTTTTTTTTTTTTTTTTTTGGCAAATTTTAGATTAATATTTAATACATAAAATAAAGAAAAGAAGAGAAATTTTGATGAGAATTTGGTTCGATTTTGAAAGATTTTAGTATTAATAATTATAGTAAACTAATTAAAGCCAAATAGTAATTAGTCTAATTTTAATATCTGCTTATTATAATAAATTAAATGGTTTGAAATGAATAAGTTACCCTGCTTTAAATTAATATTAGGTTGTCGTTCATGATATTGCAGATCATATGGATCAGTAATAATAATTAATACAGCTAGCTAGTGAAATAGATTTATGAATCACATGCATTGAATGTGAAAAAACCCTTACAATTCTCTCGTTTTTTTCATTTTTTCATTTTTTCATTTTTTTATTTTTTTATATAATCAAACTCATAATTCATACATGACTCTTAAGTCCCAACTTTAAGTCACTTAACCAATCATAACAGGAAACTCAATTAACTAGATTCAACAAATTTAGAATAAAAAATCTTCACATTATTTACATTCAAGCAATACTTAGCAGATTTAACATTCTCTAGATCGAAGGTTGTAAAATGATTTATAGTCTCATTATAAATATTCCCAATCAAATAAAGTTTTTGTAAATTGGGGATATTCTGTAAAAAATTTAGGATTTGGAAAGTTATATGTAATTTAATTTCGTTATTATTATTTTTAATTGTTAAATTGATCAAATTTGGTAGATTTGGATGATTTAAAAATTCTTTGAAACGTTCACTTATTATGAAAGGATTGGAATATATTAAATTTAGATTCTCTATTGTCTCAAATCCAAAATGACTTAAATGGAACGGATAATTCCATTTACAATTAATTATATTTAAATTTTTTAAATTGAACTCAATTTCATCACAATCATCTTCATCAAAATCAATTAAAAATCCATCAATGGTTAAACTGGTTAAATAACGAAAATTTTTCAAATGAACTATACTAAATTCAGGATCTTTGGAATTAATTGTTGTTAATTGTAATTCTTTGATTTGATAATTTTGTAAATCTTCATTATATTTAAGGAAATTTGAAGAATTTGAAATAATCATTGATAGTCTACTTAGGTTTCCAAAAGGTGATATCAATTGATAATATTTAAACCCCCATTCATGTGATAAGTTTGGTTCTTTTATATGAATAGTCTCAATCAATGATTCAAATTTAATTTCATCTAGTTTGTTTAAGATCTGTCCCCAGTTCAATTCTAAGGTAGCAAATAAATATGGCTTGAGGTGATATCTATGTCTCGAGTTTGTAGATGCTAGATTAACCAAATCTTGTCTGGATAGTAGATTCAATATTATTATTATCAATTCATGGGGTAAATCGGTCAAATTTGCGTAGTTATTCTTTTCAATCTTTTTCAATTCCAGTCTGGGCCGCTTATAGTATGTTTCTGTGTGTGTTGTGAGCATCTGAAAAGCAGCTGGGACGTTGATTTGAGTGAATTTTTGGGTGATGAATTTGTCTAAATTTTATTATTGAAAAAAATTGGGTTTTTTTTTTTTTATTTTTTATTTTTTTAATCATTTTTGAAGTTATGATTTTTTTTTTACCTCTTTAATTTAATATGTACACCAATTTTATTTAACATATGTGTTATTATTATCTGAAATTTGTAATCTACATAAAATTACCTACATTTTGATATAAATTAGTTCAATTTCACGTCACTGTAACACTGTTTTTTTTTTTTTTTTTTTTTTTTAATTAATAACTCTACAGAAACGCTAAAAAAATGGTTGGAAAACAAACCACCAACCAACCTCCAAAAAACTCTTCACTATTCACACATCAATTTAATAGCTCTTTCAATCAACAAAATTCCTCAAAATTTTCCAATTCCAAAAATCCTGCAAAATTGACTCATTTTGAAGAAGAAGGAAAAAAAAAAAAATCACCAAACTTCCCAATATCAACTTTCATTCTCTTCAAAACCACCTGAAAAAATGTCTGCTGAGTCCGCTGAGTCTGCTGACAAAGTTGCCAAAGTGAGTATCCTCCACAGAGAGTGCATCCACGTTGGCTATGGCCTCCAGGACCACATCGTCGACGAGTTATTGGCGAATGAAAAATCATCAACTTATGTTTTGATCACCGATAGTCACATCGAGGCAAAAGGTTATTTAACCTCGTTTATCAACAAGTTCAATGTCAAATTACCACAGGGCTCAAGAGTGTTGTCATACGTTGTTTCTCCTGGTGAAATTAACAAGACTCGTGAAACTAAAGCTGATATCGAAGATTATTTATTGTTGAATGGTTGTACAAGAGACACCGTTATTGTTGCCATTGGAGGTGGAATCATTGGTGATATGATTGGATTTGTTGCTGCCACTTTCATGCGTGGTGTTCGTGTTGTTCAGGTTCCAACTACTTTGTTGGCAATGGTTGATTCTTCAATTGGTGGTAAAACCGCTGTTGATACACCTTTAGGGAAGAACTTCATTGGTGCATTTTGGCAACCTCGTTATATTTTCGTTGATTTGAACTTTTTAAGTACGCTACCAGTTAGAGAGTTCATCAATGGTATTTCAGAAGTTATCAAAACTGCTGCAATTTGGGATGAAGTTGAATTCAAAAGATTGGAAGTTAATGCTACTAAATTCTCGTCTACTATTAATCAAAGAAATGCTCAAGGTAACTGTGATTTAACTCCAATAAAAGAACATGTTTTCAAATTAGTGTTAAATTCAATCAAAGTTAAAGCCGAAGTTGTTACTTTGGATGAAAGAGAAGGTGGATTAAGAAACTTGTTGAATTTTGGACATTCTATTGGTCATGCTTATGAAGCTATTCTAACTCCAAATATTCTACATGGTGAATGTGTTGCCATTGGATGTATCAAAGAAGCCGAATTAGCTCGTTATTTAGGGATTTTATCTCCCGTGGCTGTTGCAAGATTAACTAAAATCTTCACAGCGTATGGTTTACCAATCTCTGTTGATGATAAAGTTGTTAAAAAATTAACTAATGGTAAAACTACTCCTGTTGATGTCCTATTGGAGAAAATGGCTATCGATAAAAAAAACGATGGTTCTAAAAAGAAAGTTGTTTTATTGAAATCTATTGGTGAATGTTACGAAAAATCAGCTTCTTATGTTAATGATGAAGATTTAAGATTTGTTTTAACCGATGAGGTGCTAGTCTTTCCATTTGAAGTTGGTAAAAATTTCACCACAACAATTACTCCTCCAGGTTCAAAATCTATTTCAAATAGAGCTCTTGTGTTAGCTGCTTTAAGTGAAGGTGAATGTAAAATCACCAATCTATTACATTCTGATGATACTGAGCATATGTTAAATGCTATTTCATTGTTGAAAGGTGCTCAAATCTCTTGGGAAGATAATGGTGAAACTTTGATCATTAAAGGTAATGGCGGTGATTTACGTAGTTGTAAATCAGAACTATATTTAGGTAATGCTGGTACTGCTTCAAGATTCTTAACCTCTGTTGCGACACTGATTAAAACAGATGAACAAGATTTTACCATTTTAACTGGTAACAAACGAATGCAAGAACGTCCAATTGGTCCACTTGTTGATGCTTTAGTCTCCAATGGTGCAGAAATTGAATATTTGAATAATAAAGGCTCACTACCTTTGAAAATTAGCACTAAACCAATTAAAGGTGGTGAAATCGAATTGGCTGCTACAATTTCATCTCAATATGTGTCATCTTTATTAATGGCTGCCCCATTTGCCGAAACACCTGTTGTTTTGAAATTAATTGGTGGAAAACCAATTTCAATTTTATACATCGATATGACCATTGCATTAATGGCTAAATTTGGTATTGTTGTTGAAAAATGTGATGGTTATGTTTATAAAATTCCAAAGGGAATTTATAAAGCTCCATCAGTTTTTGAAATTGAATCTGATGCATCATCTTCGACTTATCCTTTGGCATTTGCTGCAATGACCGGATCCACAATTACAATTCCAAATATTGGTTCATCTTCATTACAAGGTGATGCAAGATTCGCTGTTGATGTCCTTAGACCAATGGGTTGTAAAGTTGAACAAACAGCAACTTCTACAACAGTAACTGGTCCTACACCAGGTGGGTTGAAACCATTACCATTAGTTGATATGGAACCAATGACTGATGCATTTTTAACTGCATCAGTTTTAGCTGCCGTTGCACAAGGTGATGATGGTAAAAATAACGTTACAAACATTGTTGGAATTGCTAATCAACGTGTTAAAGAATGTGATCGTATTGCTGCTATGGTTCATCAATTAAATAAATTTGGTGTTGTTGCTAATGAATTAGAAGATGGAATTTCAATAAATGGTATTAATCCAAAAGATTTGAAAATCCCTGTTGAAGAAGGTGGTGTTTTCTCATATGATGATCATAGAGTCGCAATGAGTTTTTCATTATTAGCTGGTTTAGTACCAAAAGGTCCTGTTTGTATCCAAGAAAGACATTGTACTGGTAAAACTTGGCCTGGTTGGTGGGATGTTTTACATTCATCATTAGGTTGTAAATTAGATGGATTTGAACCAAAATCTGCATCTTCATCTTGTACCACAGAAGTTGTTAAAGTTAATGATAGTTCTATTATTATTATTGGTATGAGAGCTGCAGGTAAAACTACATTAAGTAAATGGATTTCTTCATCGTTAGGTTATAAAATTATTGATCTTGATCATGTTTTTGAAGATAAATTTGGTGATATTAAAGAGTTCATTAAAGCAAATGGATGGGAAGATTTTAGATTAAAAGAAGATGAAATTTTTGCTAATGTTTTAAAAAATTACTCTAAAAATTACATTATTTCCACTGGTGGAGGAATTGTTGAAAGTGAAAATGCAAGAAAACTATTAAAAGGATATATTGCTGCAAATGGTATTGTTTTACATGTTGAAAGAAACATTGATAATACAGTTCAATTTTTATCAGAAGATACAACAAGACCAAGATTTATCGATGAAATCCAAAAAGTTTGGGAATTAAGAGAACCTTTCTATAAAGACTGCTCGAATTATCATTGGTTTTCACCATTTTGTGGTAAAAATGAAGAATTTATTGAATTAAGAGATAATTTTGAGAAATTTATTTTCAAAATTGTTGGTTTAAGATCAGTAGAATTAATTAATTCAAGGTCATTTGTTTATCAAATCAAATTAGAAGATGTTTTAGAGGAGTCTTTGAATTTGGAGCGTCATTCATATGGAGCAAATGCAATTGAATTGATCATTGAAGATTCAACCAAGGTTTCTGTTCATGAATTAGAATCTAAAATCTCAATTTTAAGAAAATCAACAGATTTACCAAGTATTTTAACTGTTAATTATGATAAAAATAACTTGGATTCATATAAATTACTAATTTTATCCGGTTTCAAAAATGGCATTGATTATGTTTCAATAGATTTAACATTAACAATTCCTAAATTTTTGGAATTATTAGAATTTAAAAAATCATCTAAAATCATTGGTGTTTTCAAAGCAGATTTAGATGAATATATCAATCAACTAAGACAATTCCAAGATTATTATAAAATTGGTAAACAACTAAATGTTGAATTGATCAAATTGGTTGGTATTGCAAATGAATTTAATGATAATTTCAAATTACAAAATTATTTGGAAAAACTAAATGAACCAAGCTTAATTTCATTTAATGAATCTAAATTTGGAATTTTAAGTAAAATTAACAACAAAATTTTAACTCCAATTGTTTTCAATAAAATTGATGAATCTGATTTAAGTATTAAAGAAATCAATTCAATTTATTATTCAATTGGGAAATCCTTTACTAAAAAATTCTATATAGTTGGTGAACCAATTTCTCACTCAAAATCACCAATTTTACATTCAACTGGATTTGAAATTTTAGGTTTACCTCATTCTTTTGACAAATTTGAAACTAGTGATATCAATAAAGTTTCAGAATTAATCAAATCTCCATATTTTGGTGGTGCAGCAGTTACAATTCCTTTGAAACTGGATGTTATGGGAATTTTAGATGAGTTAACTGAATCAGCTAAATTTATTGGTGCTGTTAATACCGTTATTCCATTAGGTAATGGTAAATTTAGAGGTGATAACACTGATTGGATTGGAATCAAAGAATCTCTTGTTAAAAATGGTTTACCAACTTTGACTAACAGTAATGGCAAAGTAAATGGATTAATTGTTGGTGCTGGTGGTACTTCTAGAGCTGCTGTTTATGCACTACATGACTTGGGTTGTGATAAAATCTATATGATTAACAGAACTGTATCCAAATTAACTGAAATTAAAGAATCTTTCCCAGTTGAGTTTAATATTGAGATTATTGATTCTTTAGAAGAGATTGAAGCTGCAGAGCCAGTGTCAATTGTTATCAGTTGTATTCCAAGTGACAAACCTTTGGATCCAATTTTTGTTAATAAATTGGAGAGAATCTTGAATTCAGGATTCATTAATTCTGCCAATGTTGGATTTGTTCCAAAATTGTTGGATTGTGCCTACAAGCCAAGATTCACACCAATCATGGCATTGGCTAAAGAGAAGTACAATTGGGATGTCATTCCAGGAGAAGAAATGTTGGTTCATCAAGGTGTTGCACAGTTCAAAATCTGGAATGAGTTGAATCCTCCATTTACAGCCATTTTCAATGCAGTTAACAACTAGTTTTATTTTTGTGTTCTATACAAGGACTATTCGTGTATCTGAAGTGTGTGTTAGTATTGATATTTATATGTTTCATTAAAAGATGATATGGCTTACTATACTAGACAATTGTAGTAATTCATCAACCAATTTTGGAGTCTTAACTTCCACACCTTCCCTTTCGTAATAAGTGAAGTCATCAATGGTCCCTAATTGCTGCAGATCATCACTGTGTATGTCTTTAGTCACCAAATACCCTTTCAATCCAGTAATTGGTTGTCCATGGAGTTTATAACCTCTTAAATAAGTGATAGTTTCGTCTTTTTCTTGAGTTTTAAGTAGGAAACTCGCAACGTGGTCGTGCTCACCAGAAAACTTGATGTTGCATGGGACACTGCTAGCAATGTAATGTGTGGATTTGGAGGTAGAGACGTTCATTTAGTGGGTTTAAAGAGTGAATTTTTCAGTCTATAATATTTTTATTTTTTATTTTTTTATATAATTACCAAAATATGATGAAAAAGCGTGTTTTTTAAGCGGAAAAAATGGAATTCTAAGGCACTGAAAAAAGGATTATATGTGGAATTAGTAGTGCACTGTACTGAAATTGTTTATGCTTAAATATCTTTATTTTTGAGCAGCTTATCTAACCTTTTAAAACAAAATCACAGGGTAACTTTTATATTGAAATTTTGCCAGATTTCCAAAATTCTTTCAAAATGTTTAGCAGCTTGAAAAAACGCGTTTTATACCAAATTTCAGCTGAACAAACGCGTTTCAGCAGTGGAAGCTAAGCGTATCAGAATACAGCAGATGGCAAGTAACACACCAGCTGTTTCAACGAGCAAAAACGAGCGCGGATCGCACGAATTGCTGGCATTCCATGTCGATTTATACGTGGATTCAATCACTGATAATGAGCATCAACAACTGCTTTTAGACCAGCTCAACACCCAGATTGAGTATTTCCAGAATGACAAGAACAAAGATGAAGTTGAAAAAGTGATCAATCAGCCGATAAGAGTGGCAATTGGGAAAAATTATATCAAATTGTTGTCGTTTAATAAATCTAAATTGTTTGAGACAACCTCCAAGTTTGTGAACTTGCTCACACAGGATTTGAACAATAAGAAGAAATTGGGAATGCATTCTGCAATGAAAGAACTATCCACCGTGGTCCTTACTTCTTTGTACGAAAATTTTGGTCATGAAATTACGTCTTTTATTCCATTATTATTACTATCAGTCTTACGAGTCTTGAAGAAAAACCCTGATAACAATTCATCTTATAGTATCAATTTATCTCAATTGCTTATCGCCATTTGCAGGAATTGTGGAGATTGCAGAAACTTTATTGATGAATCTTTATCAACCAGATTCAACAAACTATTCAAGAATCAAACTGATGATAAAAATGCATCCATCATTTTAACCAGTAATTACTGGAAAGTTTGGAGTTATTTCCAAAATAGCATGGACATAACACAATTTAACAGTCATTTGAGACCTCTTATTTTAAATGGATTACAAAATAAAGAAAAATTGATTAGAATATCAGTGGCTAGTTCATTAACAGATTTGTTAATTTATCAGAATTACGATTTGAGGCATATTTTTGATATCTACATTGAACTATACATGGAATCAGATAATTTTGGTGAAATCACAGTGATTGAATCCATAGTTCAATTAATCTCAATTAATTTTGCCAAAAATTATGATTTTATGAATAGTGAATTTTTAAGCGTTTTGAATTATTTATTAACGTTCTTCAATCATGAGCGAGTTGTGTCAAGCTCATCAAATTCAATCTCAAAAATCTTAAACCATATTGATTATATTTGCAATAATATCTTAAAATTCATTGGAGATTCAAATCAACGATTATTATTTGATAAATTATTTAAAAATTACTTGAGTTTTAATGATGAAAAGAAATTGAATTATTATAAAATTAAACCAATTTTAAACATTGCAAACACTATCCTAGACAATTTATACAATTTATCAGAAACAGATTTAGAAATATATCAAATTCAATTGATTAAATTATCGACATGTTCAAATTTTCAAATTAGAATTCAAAGTATTGAAGTTTTGATCAAACTTGTTTCAAATTTCCCTAAATTGATACCAAATTTAATGGAGAACTCATTTAATGAACTATCAAACATTTTTAAGCAACAGCAGGAAAAATCTCTTCATTTTGTTAAATCTCATGGATTATCATTATTAATTTCAAGATTATTTTCAATTGCAAATAAAGATTATGTTTCTACTAATTTAATCAATAAGATTTTGGATTTAATTTTTCCATATTTACAGAAATCAAGTATTGCAAAATATAGAGACAACACAATTTATTTTAAATCTTTGGCTAGTTTTCTTATATTGATTGGTTCTTTTAACTATAATGATTTGTCGTTAATTAATTCAAGATTTGATGAAATCAATCAGATTTTTGCTATTAACAATTATGATTTAATAATTTCATCTACTTCACACCCTGATATTCATAGACTTTTAGATATAGATTTGCATTTATTGACAGCGATTTTGAACTATATTAATCATTTTGATCTAAATGATGAGCTGGTTTACGAGTTTTCAAAATTACTAGACTCGAAATATGAAATTATCAAATATTTCCAAAATTTTAAACATTTGAAAACTCTGGAAAACATTGTGGATTCATTAGAGAAGAGAATTTTACAAAATTATTTGAAATTGATACCATTTTTAAAAGATGATTTTAATAGTTTTATAATGATTCAAGTTATTAAAAATTTTGCAGATTTATCCAGATTTGGTTCCAAAGAGATTGAAAATAACAACAAGAAGAGTGACACTGAGGAACTAGAGATTTGGGAGAATGATAAGGATAATTTCTTCAATGGATTAACAAGTAAATTCAATGGATTTGAAATTGATGAATTATCAATCAAGTTTGGAAACTTAGACCTCACTACCAGATCTCCAATTGATGAGTTCATTCCACCTCAAAACACAATTGAACCAAAAGATTTTTTGATGAGTGAATTAACCAATCCGATTTGGTTTGAAAATTTAGAAAATTTATTAATTTGTCCAATTTCAAGTTCATTAGATGAAGATTATTTTTGTTGTTTATTTGAGACGAATTATTCAATTAAACGGAAATTTCCTGTTATCACCAAATTAGCTAAAATTGATCTATCCATTGAAATATTTGCTATGGTTTTCTCTTACTTGACTACAAAAGTTCAATTATCATTAATTGAAAATTTAAGAACTTTTATTTTGGATAAATCAACTGATTTGAAAATTGTTAAAACTGTGGCAATTAATTCATCAATTGCAATTCATGGTTTGTTATCAACTTGTTTGAAAGAGAATTTGAAATTGAATCATTCAGTTAATTTATTTCTTTTTGAAACTTTGAAGTTGATTTATGGAATCTATCCAACAAAATACTTGTTAAATTTAAACAGTGATTCAATAGGTATGTTGGTTTCAAATTTATCGAATAATGAAATGGAGGAACAAGTTTCAATCATCATCAAAAAAATTATTGAATTGGAAGATTCAAATGATCGAAGTTTCAATTCATTAGTTGTAGGTAAAATTTATAAATTCAATTCATCAATCAAATTTTCAGAGATATTTGACCTATTGTTACAATTGACAGATGAAACCCATCCAAAAGTGCATTCATGGGCAATGTATGCATTGGGGATAATTATTGATACACGTACAGTTATAAATAAATCATTAGGTTATAGAATTTTGAATAAAATCAATGAATTTTTTAATTCAGATGAGTTTGGGAATTTCAATACAAATTTAGAAGTTTCAAATTTAAATATTAAGAATTTGGACTCTTTTTTCATGATTAGTTATGTTTTGAAAAGTATTATTTCAAGTTTAGGACCCGAATTAAAAGAATTTGATAAATCCAATAAAACAATTATCAAAAATTTGATTTTGGGTTTACTATTCTATAATAATGATTATCTAAACAATGTTGCAATCCAAATTGAAATTATTGAAATGTTGAAACAACTCATGATTTATGATGATGAAATTATTCCAATTGATGAAATAATTAAAATTTTGAAATTCAACTTCAAAAATAATTTAGTTAATTTTATTGGTGCAAATTTAACATATAATGTCCATGATCAGCCAACCCAAATTTTCCCAGTTGATAAGTCTGAACTCTTGATCAAAAAATCATTTGAATTATTAAATCAACTAATCAAAATAAATCCAGATAAATCATTCTTGACTGACATTGAACCATTCATTTGGATTTATTTAGAACAATACCCAGAAAGTGTGATATTAAACGAATTAATCACCGAGTGGCTACAATGTACCTATAGTATAGGATGGTTTAATAAACTGGTCAAATTATTTAATTTGAATAAAAAGGAACTATATGAACCATTTTTCAATCAAAATGAGATGATTCTGAGCAAATTTGTCAATAAGAAAGTTGAAGTAAATGTTACCGATGAAGAATTACAGAGTATCACCAGAAAAGAAGTTGCTAATGAAGAAGGTAAAAATGGAGAAGTTGTTGATTGGAAATTTAAATTAAATATCCTAAAATTTATCCAAACATTAATCAATTTGAAAGATTTTGGATTTATTGAAACACTATCACAAAAGATATCAGACTTGATTAAAATTTCATTTATATCATCAACTTCAGAGATTTTAAAATTGAGGATTTTAGGAATCAAATTATTAAATGATTTGATATTAAATTTCCATAAATTCAAAGATCCAATTTATCCAACGATGTCTATATTAGAACAAGAACAAGCACAAATTGTTTCTGCATTGATACCAGCATTTCAAGTTAATAGTACCCCAACTTTAGCAAGTTTAGCATTACAAGTGATTTCAAAATTTATTGGTTTTAAAATCATTAAATTGAATAAATTAAACAGAGTTTCAAGAATTTTGATTGATTCATTAAGGGACTTGAATGAAGAAGGAGAGATGAAATTACAAGATGTAGTCATTGCTAGTGAGATTGGACATAAGAAATTGAAACTATCTATATTAAATTCATGGGCAGAATTAAAAATTTTGAATGATGGAAATTCAGAAGTTGAGGATGATGAATTGGATTCGATGTTGAATGATCATATTTTGATGTTGTTGCCGTTATGGATTGGTTATTTGAAAGAGTTTGCTCAAAGATGGAATGGTACTCAACATAAAGAAGATGAAGAAATGAATCAGTTAATTAAAGAATGTTGGATAAATTTTGTTGATGTGATTGGACTGTTAGTTAATGGGAACTATAGTGTGTTTAAAGGGGTGTTGAGTGATGAATTACTGAATAGATTTTTAATGATGTGTTTTATTCAAAACATGAAGTTATCGATGGATAATTTCAATAAAGATTTGAAGATTTTGAAGATATTCAAGAATTTAATTGGATTTAAACCCTTGAATGATTTGATTTATCAAAATGTGTTTGAAGAGAGTGTCAATTGTTGGGAAAGAATTGTATTAACTGGGGATCTTGAAGAGAAGTCTATTATTGTCGAGATTATTTATAAATTTTTCAAAGAAGATGCAATTGAATCCGATATTGATAAGTTATTTGATTTGGTTGGAGTGATGACACGAGTTTTTATTGGATTCATTAATGGGGATACTGGATTTGATTTGAAACTGGTTGTTGAGACTTTTAAATATGTTAGTGTGATGGTTAATAAGTTCCCAGAATTGATAAGATATGATTTATTTGGGAACTTGATTCAGTTCTTCTTACAAATTGTTAAGATTAATGAGGATGCAGTAAGAGAGGTTGAGCTGAAGCTGATTTGTGATAATGTTTCACATGAGTTGAGGAATCATTTTTTTGCTAAATTGAATGAAATTAAGTTAAATCAACTGAATAAATTATCAGTGTTGGAAATTCAGTTTAGTTATGCCAATTGTGTTGTTTTAGAACCGCACAAGACAACAGAGATAATAGTGTCAGGATTGTTTGATGATAAGTTGATTGCACATTCGATTAAAATCATCAAATCTGTGGTTTTAAACAAAAAAGACTCAATAATGAAAATTTTATTCCCAATTTTTATTAAAATTGTTTTGAAAAAAGACGAGATTGTTGATATTCGAATTATTATTGAACTAATGATTTTCTACATCAAACAACAAACAAATGGTACTAAAATCATCTCATTTTATAATTTATTTTTCAGTTTATTGATTTATAAAAATACCAATAACACTTCCAATCAAGCTTTTTACAAGCAGAAAATTCTACAACTGGTACAATTACATCCTGAGAACAGCAAATTAGTAATCAACTCAATTTTACAGCCAGAACAAAAAGTTTATCTAGAAAAAATGTTAATTGATTAATAAATTTTTTTATATACAGTCAAAAAAAAAAGCTGGGAAAAAAAAAAAAAATTGTAGTGTTAAAATTTTCAACTTTTTTTCCAATATCAGATCGACTTCCACAAAAGCGTGTTTTTTTGAGGCAGAATGAGCAAACAAATTCTAGGTTTTGGTGGTGTTGTTGGAACTGCTGGTTTAACTGGTGTAATTGCCAATTTTTTCTGGGGGAAATCTGACTCAAACTCATCGAATTCTGCAAACACTATTAATTCTTCCTCTTCTTCCAATGCTAATGGAGGTGCTTTAACTCCTGTTGGAAATGGTAATATGAGTATACCAATGGTTAATCCAGGCGGATTTTTCAAATTTGGGTTTCCAGGTCCAATCCATGATTTAGAAACAAGACAAGAATTCATTAGTTGCTACGATCGTTCCAAAAGAAACCCATATTGGGTGCTAGAACACATTACACCTCAATCGTTACGTAACGGAGGTGATGTTGATCGTAAGAAGAGTGTTTTCAAAGAAGATGAACAAATCCCATCGATTTTTAGAGGGAAATTAAAAGATTATTTTAGATCTGGATATGATCGTGGACATCAAGCACCAGCAGCAAATGCGAAATTTAATCAACAAGCAATGGATGAAACTTTCTATTTGACTAATATGTGTCCCCAAGTTGGAGATGGGTTTAATAGAGATTATTGGGCTTTTTTTGAGACCTTTACTAGAGATTTAACTAAGAAATATGAGAATGTTAGAATTTTAACAGGTCCATTGTATTTACCTAAGTTATGTGATGATGGCAAATATAGAGTGAGCTATGAAGTTATTGGTAACCCACCAAACATTGCTGTTCCAACACATTTTTTCAAATTGGTTGTTTGTGATAATAATTCAGATGAATTGAGTGTTGGAGCTTTTGTGATGCCAAATGAAGTGATTGATAATGGCACACCATTGCAGAGTTTTCAGGTGCCAGTAGAGGCTTTAGAAAGGTCTAGTGGTTTAAACTTGCTTGCAAATGTTGATGAGAGAAAAAAAAGAAACCTATGTAAAGAGGTGAAATGTGAGATTATTGTTAAAGATTTTAAGCAATTGGGGAACAAACAGCAGCAATATTTACCAAAATCAGGACAGTGAAGTGACTTTATCTTTCTGAGGGGAGTTTCCTTTTTATTTATAGCTAGAATACAAATACATATATATATATAGAATGAAATTTTATTATTTTGAAATAAATAAATCAATTTCTGATTGATCAAACCCAGATTTTAACAGCTGATCAGCACACCACTCTATTGCATTCTTATCTTTTATTTCCACAGCTCTTGTTAACAAAATTAATAAAATTTCCGAAACTTCATTATTAAAAATCGGTAAATTAACAACATTATTTACAAAAGGGTTTGATTTTAGTGGCAATTCTACTGATCTTTCCACTATTTCTATTATTTCATTTAATGGAGTATTAGGAATTGCAAATTTGATATATTCAACTGCCAAATCTCTCCAAAATTGATCGAATTGAATTCCATTTAAATCTTCAAATTTTCGCAAATTTTTTATCAATTTATTGATATAATTTAATTCCGTATCGTTTAAAAAGGTGGCTTGTCGTACTATCTTGTTTATGATGGAAATATAAATAGATAGAGAATCCGGGATTGGAATTTTTTCAATCATTTGAATACTTTGTTGTAAATCATCATCATTTAAGAATTTATTTATGAAAATTTCATAATCTAGAGCTGATAATGAATAGTTGTTGTTGATTATTAGTTTAAGAGTTTCTTCACTTTTGGATTTATCATTGATTTGCATATAACATTTAAGTAAATTTGATAATGAATTTTTATCACTTGAATTTGAGATTTGGGAAATTATTAACTGAATTAGTTCTGAGTTCCCCATTTTACAAGCAAATTCCACTGTTGTTGTTAAGTGTGTGCTTAGCATGAATTCTAAATTTTCTCGAATTAATTGTAATCCATTGTTATGAAATTTTGGAAATTTAATTATAAATTTAAAAAATTCATCAATATTATTCAAACTTGATATATTTAAGTCATTTGAATGTAGAAACTGGATTATTCTTATGCATGCCATTGGATTGCATAATTCTAATTGTTGATCAAAATACCAATTAATGAAAATCATGTTTTTAAAATCTGATAAAAATGGTGAAATTTTAATAATTATATTCAACTGAGATAACTCTAAAGTTTGAAGTTTCTCTAATATCAACAATGTTTGATATGAAGATAGTTGTTTAATCTGAAATTTAGTCACCAATTCATAAATTAATTGTAATTGTTTATAATTCATCATTGGATTATTAAAACATAAACTCGTTATTATATCATTTATTTCTTTTGAATCAGGGTTTGATGCAGATAAATAGAGTAATCCGGTAACTATCCCGTGCTTATCCAGCTTAGACTCTTGAACAAACTTCGGTAGTGATAATGATGATGATGGAGGTGGGATTTTCAAATGTTTTGAGATTATTTTGATTGAAGATTTGATAAATTCATGGTTTTGAATGTTTTCAATCAAGGAGTTTTCTAGCACATGTTGTCTAAACAGTTTTATTGTTGTTTGGGGTGAAATTTGGGAGGTTAAATGTGGTTTAAGCATTATTTGTGGGTCATTAAAAGTTTTGATATTTTTGATATTTTTTTTTTTTTTTTTTACCAGTAAAAACATATAGAGAAAGAGAACAGAAATTAAAATGAAAACTCGAGTTTTTTATTATTTTTTGATAGAGGAGTAAAAGCAAAAGCAACAAAAACAGAAAAAAATTACACAGTGTTAAGAACTAGTATAGAGTTATCAAAAAAAAATTGTTTTTTTCTTCAATTTTTTTGTGTGTGTATAGTTTATAGTTTATTTAAATTAAATGGGGAAATTTTTATTTTTTTATAATCTTAATGTCTTCCGTGACGCTGAACATTCGTCACATCCAAATGATAATGCCTTATTCTTCTCCCACTCATGCTAACAACACTAGAATTCGATCTTTTATTTGCAGCAGAAGTCAAACTAGAAAAAGAAGATTTTGAATTCAATCCTTCATTTAATCCAGATTTCAAATCAGTACTATTACTCAACAACATTGATGATATTGGAGTTGTTGGTGTAGTGATTTCATTAATTTCTTTGATTGGATGCATTGGTGATTCTTCTGTTGACTCATCTGATTCTGGGATACTTGAATCCAACTTCAAATTTGATAATTTACTATTTAATTCATTAAAAGTATTTGGAATAACTGGATTGTAAAGTTGAGGAGGAGTATTCAGTGTTGAGTCAGTGGTTAGATCTTTACCGATTCCATCTAATGGGATATCAACTGGAGTTAAATCATCATCTTCCAAGATACAACATTCTAATCCACAAAACCATGGATCGTTCAAGACATTGAACATTGAGTATCTTGTTTGTGGGTTAGGATCACATAGTCTCCAAGCCATTCTTGCTGCTCCTGCAGATTGGAAATCTTTAGCAAATTTATATTCAATCCCTGGACCAATATCAACATTATTTTTCAAAAAATTTGGATGTGAATTAACATAAGAAGAATAAGACATTAAGAAATCTCTGAATGAAGAGTCATTTGATGAAGCTGACAAGAATGGAGTTATTTGGTAGATTAAACAAAACAAGATCAATCCCAATGCCCATAAATCTTGCTTAAAAGGATCATTTTCAACAATGGTTTTCCCTTCTTTTAATTTCATAACTTCTGGTGGAACATAAGGAGGTGATCCAACAAATGATTTATTTAATTTCACTGGAGAATTCAATTTTTTAGGATCACTTAGGGCATTAATGGCAACTCCAAAATCAGTTAGTTTAATTAAACCATATTCATTAATTAAAATATTTTCTGGTTTTAAATCACGATGTGCAATTCCATTTATATGACACCAATTAAGTGCGTTTGCTATTTGTTTGAACAAGCAATATTTTTCCACAATTGGACTTGATTTCCAACCAGTTCTTGTGATTAAATTGAATAAATCACCACCTTTACAAAATTCTAAAACAATTCCCCAACCTCTTGGTAAATTCATTGTAGTTTGAACTTTTAATAATGAATAAGTTTTCACGATATGTTTGTTTTTAGATAATGCTTTTGCAATAACAAATTCAGTAGTTGCTCTTTTATAAAAATCATCAGCTTGTTCATTATGATCAACAAGACAAAATTTTTTAAACGCATGTTGTTTATGAGTTTTCTTGTTTATTACCACAACCACCAATGATGAAGCACCATCACCTAATTTTTTAACTGTTTTGTCAGGGAAAGTGTAATCATCTGATAATAAAATTGCTGTTTGTTTATAATTTGTTGGTAAATAATTGTTTGGATCTTCGACAGGCAGTGGTAACAAAGGTTCTTCATTTGGGTTTGTTGTTGATGATAAAGAGATGGTGGAAGCATTGCGTGAAACACCAGTTGTTGTAGAGCTCATGCCATAAGGATTATAAGTCATTTTAGGAGAATGGTTTGGAGTTGTTGAACTTAGAGAACTTGATGAGTTTTTCTTCTTCATGAAAGGATTTGAGTTTGTAGCTGACGATGGTGGTGGTGATAATACCTTTGATGAAGTAGCAGCTTTCTTAGGAGGGTGATGATGTGGTGGATGAGGAACAGGAGGCATTCTTACTGCTGAAATTGCAGAAGTAAGTGAATTAGACACAACTGGGGTAGTTTGTGCCTGTTTTTTTTCGTCTGCCATTGGCTTGTCGTGGTGGGAGCGTGATTTGAACAGTCTGCCCATAAATTTTGGTCTTTTAGAGTCCATTTTGATGGGTTTTTGTTCATTAAAAATGGTTTGATATTGGAAATATTGGAAATTATTAAAGAAGGGGAAAAAAAAAAAAAAAAAAAAAAAAAAAAAAATTAATATTGGAAATTTTAACTTGAAAAAGCTGAATTTTCCCGGTTCAAAAACGCTTGTTTGGAAGTTTCTGAAAGTTTCTCAGTGTGCAAAGCGGTGATTTGGATATTTCCAGTTTTTTCCCCCTCCAGTTTTTGTTTTTAAAACGGTTTAAAATTGAATTATAATAAAATAAATAAAAAATGTTCAAATTCATCAATCCATTGAAGACCCAGTCTGTGCTGCTTAAACAACTCCAATGGAGACATGCAGCTACGAGAGGACTGCATGCTACACAGCTACTGAAGTTTCGGATCTCAAACTACAATTACCATCCAAATATCAAAGCCATAAAAAAAGCCGTGATATTCTCATCAATATTTGTTGGTACCACGACACTAGCAGTTCCGTTTATCTTTAATAATACGCCAGCAAAATATTTCAAAAGACATCCACAACATTTAATCTACTCACTAATTGGTTTAAATGTTGTTGGATTTGGATTATGGAGATTACCAATTGCATCTAAGTTCATGATGAATTATGGATTACTACAGAAATCGTTTGGGTTTAGACCATGGCAAATGTTAGGATCGGCTTTTTCACATCAAGAACCTTTACATTTGTTGTTTAATATGGTAGCATTATATTCAATTGGTGGGATTTTGATTTCCAGAATTGGAGTTGATAATTTCACGAGTTTGTACTTAAATGGAGCTGTTTTATCGTCATTAGTGTCCTTAATATATCCACTAGCATTTAAAATCCCAATTGGAGCAGCATCATTAGGAGCAAGTGGAGCAATTTTCGCAATATTTGGAGCATTTAGTGGAATTTTCCCTAATGCACCAATGGGGATCATGGGAATACCTATAGGGACAGCATGGATGGTGTTGTTAGGTTGTGTTGGATGGAATGGAGCTGGCTGTTTGATGAGATGGGGTGGGTTTGATTACGCTGGACATTTAGGTGGGATATTGATTGGATGGGGATATTCATATTTTAGAAAATAAATTGAAACCAAATAAATCGAACGAACTAGGATTTCTTTTCGCATCAGGAAGTGCATGGTTATTCTTTCTATTAAATAGCTACCAACATACAATTTTATTAGATCTTAACAACAACAAGAATTATTGTATTTTTACACTATAAACATAACAACTTGGTGATTTAAACATACACACACCCTTCATTTAAAAATAATTGAAGCTCATTGAGTTTTCTATTAGAATCCTCAATCAAACAGGACTTCAGCCTTCGATTTAGTTCAATTTAAAGCTTTTTTAACCAAATGAAAACCAATTGGAGCCAACCAAAGAGCAGCAGCCAAATACAACGAGACTTTCACAGTTTTGTTTGATTGTTGTTGGTGAATTTTCTTTTCTTCTTCTGAAAGTTGAGGAGCTCCAAACATCTTTATTTATCTGCTTCTTTCTTTAAATTGTCGTTGAATTACATAGAAAGGGAAAATTTTTTTAAATAAAACAAAATAAAAAAAAGGCTTTCAAAAACAATCAAAATATTTGAAAATTTAGAAAAAGGGAGTTTTAAAAAATGGATTTGAATGAAGAGAAAATTGATGAAGAAGTTTCTGAAGTGCCAGAACAACCATTAGAGGAAGAAGTGGCAGAAAAAAACGAGGACAACGGATTAGAATTGGATGATTTAACTAAAATTGTGAAATCCAAAAGAGAGATAATCCCAGTTAAGAAACAAACAGCAGCCAATTCCACAGTGGAAGCACCACGCACAGAGACACCACAAGTGACTAAGAGACAACAACTAGAAGCCAGATTGGATAAAGTGTTGAAAAAACCTAAAGTTTCCAGAGCAAATAAAGATGAAATTGATTTAAACATTGATTATGATGAACAGATCCAATTTTTGAAGAATGAAATGAATGAAGCTGCAAGATTAGACTCTTTGGCAATCACTGAAAAAACCGGGAATGTGCTTCATAAGATTGAATTATTACCAAAAGTCCTGTCATATTTATCCAAGATTTATTTAATTGAAATATTGTTAGATAATAATATTTTATTAGAGATTAAAACATGGTTAGAACCTTTACCAGATGGGTCATTACCTTCTTATGAAGTGCAAAAATCTCTTTTCCCAGAACTGCTCAAATTACCAATTTCAACAAATCATTTAAGAGAATCAGGTTTAGGTAAATTATTAATTTTTTATCAAAAGAGTAAAAAAGTTGAATTGAAAATCAAAAGAATTGTTGAGAAATTGATTTCTAATTGGACAAGACCAATTACGGGGGCATCAGATAATTATAGAGATAAATATGTTCCAAAAGTTGAATTTAATCCTGAATTAAGTAATAAGAAATTTATTAATTTAAATAAATTTAAAATTAATGATTCAGAAAAATCTATTTATGAGAAAAATGCAGAAAGACGTGGTCGTGCTGCAGCACCAATGGTTGTTGTTGGTGATTATAAAGTTGCACCTAAATCTGTTTTAGTGAAGAAGAATTTTGGTGGGGTTGGTAGTAGTTTAAATAATGATGATCAATTTAAAAGAATTTCTAGGAAATTGAAGAAGAAATAGAATCAATAGAATCAATCGGATGTGAGATTTACAAACATTTGTATAACCATTTTATAATTCTATTATTCTGCCTTGTGTGTGTGTGTGTGTGTACTTTCAGAATTAAATCTACTTAGATATAAAATTATATCAAACTTTCTTTGTGTATTAAACAATCATTAAAACTTACAAAATTGCAATAAACTTTGTTTCATAATGAATAGGGGTTTAGTGAATAAAACAAGAATTTATTGCTGATTTTACAATAATAAATTTGGAAACAAATTCTTGTTTATGATCTTGGTTTTTCCTTCTTCTCTTTCCATAAAGCTAATAAAGAAACACCAGAAACTTTAACAACTTTGAATCTAACACCTGGAATATCACCTTTAGCTTTACCTTTTCTACCAAAACCAGCTAATAAAACTTCATCATTTTCATCAACATAATTTAAACAACCATCATTTGGCACAAACGCAGTAACTCTTTTACCGTTTTTGATTAATTGGACTCTAACACATTTTCTAATAGCAGAATTTGGTTGTTTTGATTCAATACCAATTTTTTCTAAAACAATCCCTTTAGCATGAGAAGAACCTCCAAATGGTGAAGATTTGAAAGCAGTACCCAACAATCTTGCTTTATGTGCTTGTTCAGACCAACGGTTGTTACGTCTATGGGTACGCAATTTTCTAGCTGCGTTAAGACCTCTTGGTTTACCAGAACTCATTTTGATTTAAAACTGCTGCTGTTTTAATGTAAATGTAAATGTAAATGTAAATGTAAGACTTTGAAAAGAATTTAATGAAATTTCAGTTGTAAATTAAGTTTATTAAGATGGAAATTTTTGTTTTGAGTGGCAGTCACAAATTTTGAGTTTTATGACAGAATTGGTGTTGAGGTGTTGAGGTGTTGAGGTTTTTTAGGTTTTTTAGGGTTCTTTAGGGTTTGGAGGATCATGTGATATACACGTGTTGAGTCACATGCGCTGTGCATCTATCTCAATTATTATAGAATTATAACACAGCTGAACACAGCTGAACAGTCATGTAGAATAGTTTAACAACATCTATAAGAGGCAGAGGAAATATTTTAGTGTTATTATTAATATAATTGTATTTAAGTCACATGACTAATTCTACAACTTATACAATAGATGGATAAAAATAATAATAATAATAAGAAGAAGAAGTTATACACTGTACAAGTACCAAGTACCAAGTACCAAGTACAAGTACAAGTACCAAGTACCAAGTACCAAGTACAAGTACCTATCTAATAAACCCCACGTTTAATCATAACCAATTGATCCTTCAACATGAAAACCAATCCTTGCACCAACACACCTTTTAATAATTGAGGTCCAATTCCTTTATATAAACCAACAATTCCATTCAATTTGATAATCTCTCTTAATTTTGCAATGAAACCACCTCCGGATTTCTGAATTAATGCTTTGCATACAATCAAAGGTTGAGTTATCACTGTAGAAATTATTTTACTTATAATCCCAATAATAAAAGATTCCCATGGTTTTAAAAATTGAGCATTAGTTATTAATTTTTTAATTTGAGTGAAAGATGTATATGTGATTGCTGGATTAATTGTTAAGATTAATGATATTTTTAAACCTCTCCATAATCCAGTAATTCCATCTTTAGCAATTAATTTTTTAATAATTTCTAAAACTGATAAATCTTCTTCTTGTAATTGTTTTAATGTTGAAATAATTGATATTGGTGATGTAAATAATTGTGATATTGCTGCACTAATTATACCTAATATCAATTCTTCTATGATATTATTCCCCTTTGATTTCTTGGAATTAAGTTTGATTTTAGCATAAATTGAATGAGTTTTGGAATACCAATAGAAATAAGTGAAAGATTGAACACTTGAATTAACTAAATTTGATTGTAATCCTTGAAATAAACCTTTAATTCCATGTCTTTTATAAATTCTTTGTAAAATATCTTCAATACCATTATATTTTGTTGAATCAATTTCCGACTGAAGAATAGTTTTAGATAAATCTAGTGGATAAACTGCTGTATTGGCAATCAATGAAGCAATCGTTCCTGTTACTGCTGATTCCATTGCTTCTCTAATCTATAATATCAAGAAAGAAGAACTGAAGTCTATTAAAGAAATGTCCATGTTTATATAAGAAATTAGTTGCTCGGTACGAAAATTATTTCACCGGAAGGGGGAATTGATTTGTTTTATTGAAAATAAAAACTGAATTTTATTCTGTTGAAAGAAGTTCAGTATAACAACAACATTGCAAACAACCATTCTGTGAAATTATTAATTAATTGATAGGCAAATAAATAAATAAATAAATAAATAAATAAATTGGGCTTTATGCACGGTAATGTACTGTGACGCAGAATCCAGCCGAAATATGTAAAGTAAACTACCGAATCCAGAAGTCCTGGCAATAAATATCCCGCCAAAACTGCCGTTTACAGAAAAAAAGTATAAACTTTCAACAAATAATTAAATTTTTAAATAAACACAACTTCTTCTGGTTGAACATAAAATTTCTCTCCATTAGCTCTACATTCTCCAACAAGATAGTACCTCATATCAAACGCATCGTCTTCATCATTAGGCACCCGGCTGGCTTTATTCCCATAATAACTTAAAACTCGACGATAAATTTTATAACCAATTTTAAAATATAAATTCATAGCTAATTTATTTGTCACTCTCATAAATAAATCAATGAATTGAACTCCTAAATTACGTGAAATTATGGTTAAAATCTCACATAATTGAGATGCTAAATTGATTCTTCTAAAAGTATTATCTATTGTGATGGCTGTAATATGACTATGATAATCTTGTTTGGAACCTTCCACTTTAGCGATCAAGTATCCTGATATTTTCCCTTCCTCATTGTTATTACTACCTGGTACAGATTCAACTGATTTGAAAAATAAGGAACTCCATTCTATCAAATATTTGGAATAAAATCCAATATTGAAATTTTCTGTTAATGAATCTAAATTGATGTTTGATGTTGTGTATAAGTCTGTTAATTGGAATGGCTGAATTGATGTCATTTCTACGTTGTTGTTGTTGTTCTTCTTCTTCTTCTTCTTCTTCTATCAATTTAGAATATTGTCGATTTAAATGATAATTTACTCAATTTTGACTCAATTCAATTCAAATAAAAAGCTTAAATATTCTAAACTTTTGTCTTCTATTCAATAATTCAACTAATTAATTTCAAAACCAACTGCAAAACTGCTTGAAATGTTGAATTGTTTCTTTGTCTTTTTGAAAAATTAAAAAAAATTAAAATTAAATTAAAATAAAATAAAATAAAAAAATTTCAACATTTTCCCACTAATACCATAAAAAAATAAACTGCAAGAAAGATGTCCCAATATATCGGCCAACCAATCTCTTTGATCAGTTCCAAAGGTATCAGGTACGAGCTTTGATTGTTCTGCATAGAACATAGTTCTTGTGCTTTCTGAAAAAGAAAATATAATATAATAAAACTAACTTTGTTTTTTTTTTAGGTATATTGGAACTTTAAAGGATATTGATGGAGAAGAATCAACCGTTACATTGGCAAATGTTAGGATTCTGGGAACAGAGGAAAGAGTAGTTAATAATAAAATTGGTCCAAGTGATGAAACTTATCCATTAGTTGTGTTCAGAGGAAGTGATGTGAATGATTTGAATATTTTGAATGAACAACAATTGAAAGAATTGAATGATAAATTCAATCAACAAACACAGCAGCAGCAGCAAGAACAACAAGAGCCAGAAGAAGATAGAAGTGATGGATATAATAATAACAGATATAACAATAACTATAATAAAAAGAAGAGTACAAGATTTGATAAAGTTGAAGTTCCAAATCAAGATTTTGAATTCAATAATGAATTACAAAGAGAACAGAAGAACGATGAGGAAGAAGAAGAAGAAGTTGTGAAGTACAATAAATCATCATTTTTCGATAATTTATCAACTTCTACTTCAACTAGTAATAAGAATAATTCTAGTTATGGAAATAATAATTATGGAAATAATAATTATGGGAATTATAGTAGAAGAGGTGGAAGAGGAAGAGGTAGAGGTAGAGGCAGAGGTAGAGGTGGATTTAATCAAGATTATTCTCAATTTTAGAATCTTCTTCTTACTTGCTATTCATTCATTTTATTTTATTTTATTTTATTTTATTTTATTTGTAATACACAGATCACATCACACTACTTTAATTGAATGAACAATAACTTCAAGTCAGACGTTTATGTGCCATGTTTCTCATTATTAGTCTCACACTATAAAAACCACTTGTATAATCTAATGAAAGAGGACAAATTTTTACCTCGTCTCTATACTAACTACAACATCTTAAAAAGTAGAGAGACTATAAACTATAATGCCATTAAACTATCACAATGGTCAGACTAGCAAAGTCTTGTACTCAAGTCTTACAATTAATTAAATATAAGTTTATAATTCTACTGCAAAAAAAAAACACAAAAAACACTGCTCATATGTGACTGACAAGTCGTAGTATTACCACCAGATCATATCTACTATAGTGAGCTTCGCTCTCTTCTTTTTGTAGTAGAAAAGAAGCCCGGGGAGGGAAATAAGGAAATCAATTAACGATAAACTCCTTTTTTAATCATCAACAGATTCATCAATCTTCTCCCCATTGCTTGTCCATTCCTCACAAACATTGCTAGATAAGGTCTCATTATAATCAAGCCTAAACTCATTGCGGTGCCTTGTAAGAAAGGCATAAGAATCACATCTTTTAGTACTATTAAAAATTTCTGTTTAAAAGACTTGTTTGCTATTGAGTTGTTGAAAGTGGACTCAAAACGCAAGTCTGGCAGTGGTATCATTCTTCCTTGTGGGTGTCTCTTGGTCTCTTGGTCTCTTTTATGTGTAGAGTTGTGAAATGATAAAGAATTATTAAGAAATTAAAATTAAAATTAAATTTAAAATTAAAATTAAATTCCACATGAAAAACTAATTTATTTATAATTTATTTATCAAACTCTTTTATTTAGCAAACACACAGAAACCAGTTAGCCCCAGCCTAGTACTAAATCATGCAATTTTCAACTCCAACCCCCCATCATTCTTCATATTCTATAAAATTAAAATTAAAAATATAGATAAAAATAAAAAGAACATTATGACCATCAATTAATCCAAGATCAAAACAACCAGACCCATAAAAACACCAAGAAAACAAATCCAAATAACCCAAACCATATTTTCAGACTAATCCCACTTCTCTCAGCCATCAACAACATTCTTTTGAAATTTTTCTGTAAATTCCCACTAAGTAAATTAAAACTATTTTCAATCTCATTTAAATTCACATTAGAACTTCGAATCTCTTCCCCCATTTTCACACCTAGAGATTTCAAAGCTTGTATTTTTAAAGCCATTGTCCCAGTTTCTTCTTCGGTCTGAGATTCTAATCTTGATAATTCAGATTCATCGAAATCTTT
>JAJLVW010000109.1:0-15916 GCA_030570535.1 Starmera pachycereana
TAATGTTGATTAGAAGTTCATATAGTAATATCATTAATGAATGATAAACATAAATAATAATAACTGATAAAACACTAGAATATACTGGAACATTCTAGAGGATAATAGATAAATGTTAACTAATAAATTAGTAATCTGGTGGTTTAAATCTAGAATTAGTTAGACCAATGTAATTATGCTAGAGGCATAAATGGTACAGGAGTCTTGAGATTTGACTGATTAAAGATATAGATGATGTTCAGCCTGATCACTTAAAAGTTAAAAACTTGTAAAAGCTGAGATCTGGCTGCTTGAAAGTGAAATGTCAAATTTATCAATATCAGAATTACCCGCCTCAACTATCATCAACTTTTCAACAAAATATTTCATAGTGTTATTAGTTAGTAGTGAACATCCAGCAAACGACAGTTGAAACCGATTATGAGCAAAGCGGAGTTGTTGAAAGAAGCACAGGATGTTGCTGCATCTTTTTATGAAGCTGAGATGAAGCTTACATTACAAGACAGAAAGACCCTACATTATTTATTCTTCACTGTGGACAATGAAGGTACGATGTTCACTGCTGCTGCTTCTGTGGGAATAGCCCTGCTTACGATAATAGTGAAATACTTGTTTGCTCCAGAAGGTATTGTTGGGTATATTGTGGTGGCTCTAATATCGCTTGCAGTGTCTTGGAAGCTTTTGGTGACAAAATTCAAGAACAGGGTTTACACCAGAAAATTGAAAGAATTAAAGCTTAATGAAAGATGCTTGGATGTGATCCACTTCTTAACTGCGAATACAGCGAGTGAATGGGAAAGCTACTATTTGATAACACAAAGCAATAAGGACAGAATCATGAAAAATCCAAAATCTTTATCAGAGCAAAATATGAGATCTTTATCAAAATTGTTGAAATGAGTTGAATTTGATACTAAAAACAGGGGCTATTTTCAATGAAAGGAATGAATTTATGCTGAGCTTTTTGTAGATTAAATATTGAAGTTGATTTTACATTTTACAAGGTTTATTGTTTGACACTAAATTTCTACTGTTTTCTGGCTTTCTAAAAAAAAATCAATACACTGCTAATTCACATTCAATCTTTTGAAACGTAAAATTAATAAATGAGCCAAATTGATGCTTGTTGAATTGTCAATTACTTGATTTCAAACCTAATTAATTTCACTGTTAAGTTTCCAATTGCAAGACTAGTTTGACCATATATTAAAACTCGCTTTGAGCTGGTGTGTTACCACTTTGGCATGAGTTGTGGCATGAGATTAGCTCAATATAAATAATATAATGATCATGACTTCGGCGGAGTACTACAGCACTAGAGCCAGCTAGCTGTCGAGTACATTAACTAGAAGTATTTAAAAGTAAGCCGCGGACGTCGTCGTCGTCGTCGTCGAGCTAGATATTCCAACAAGATGATCATAATAATAATATTAGTATATTATTATTATTATTATATTTTAATCTTCTCCAATAACAGCTGAATATTTAAGTACAATATATTAATAATTATTATAATAATAATCTAATTTAGCCAATATTTTTATAAGTCGATCAATATCCTAATCATAGTAGATCACCAGCCACAAAATATTTTTAACTAATAATATAATTATATATATATAATTATTGTGGATATGATTTAAATATATTAAGCTTCTAATGATTTCTGCACCAGCTCGACAAATTATATTAATATAATAGTTTTATATTTAATATATTTCAATTAATAGTACTGTATGATTTATCAAAGGCGCACTAACTTTATAATAGTGATTCAGAATATAAAGATATATTCTGGAGAATACTAGGAAATATTAGTATCAGATTCCTGATATAATAAGTCTTACATAATTATGTTGAAGGCATAAATGGTACAGAATATACTGGCCGTTATTATTGGTGATTGATATAGATTTTTTGAGTTAATAATTGGAAGAAACAATATTATAATACTTTTTTTGTTCTCTTTCTGTAATTTGTAACGGTTGAGTTTCAATTGAATTGATATGTGTTATCAAAACTAAATAATTTGAAGATACAGCTTCAAGTTTTGATTCAACATATATATTTTTTTTTTACCTGCCAATATTTTAATGAGAAATGATGGAAATATTTACTGCAAGACCAATAATGATTATGATTATAGTATATTTTCTAAATCAGACATTTCTGTACGCTGTGCAATAATAGTGAAGCTACACTCATGGTTCATGGATGGGAGATCTCTGATGAGCCATTTCAAACATTCAGAATGAACAACTCGGAAATCAATTAAAATTTTCAAGTGACACCTTTTCTTACATTAAATTTTAAGCACCGGTATTTGAGATTTGAATTACAAAGCACTGAAGATTTTCCTTTCAATATTTATTAAGTAACAAGACAAATCTCAAACTATCTCTGAAGGGTTTGAACTTTGAACTGTTCTTGTAGTTTAAGTAATGACTGAATCAATTTTTACTCTACCTGATTTTCTAGCGAATTTAATTGAGCTGACAGTTGACTTTGCTAGATCGTAGAATCTGAAGAATTTTACAAGCTGATCAGGCTTAAAAAACGTCAATTTGAACTTCGGTAAAATGAATAGGTATCAAGCTGTGAAGAAAAGAAAAATATAAGATCTTTTTCAACAGCAATTGTAGCAATAGTAGACAGAAATAACATAGCATAAATTGTTTATGAGATTCACAATCACTCAAAGTTATTAGTTTGAAGACCAATAGAAATTCTTTTGATTGGTTGCACTATAAGAATGTTGAGAAGTCGATTAACAATAGTTGAAGTGAAAAAATTGAAGTTAAATAAAAATAGGAATATGGCACAGCTAGTAAACCATTGGAATCACTTAGAAAGTTTATTCAATATCGAGAGGTCATTTTCTAAGGAACTAAAAGTAATTTTGAAGTTTTGATAATTGGTCGCATTAAAATCTATGTTTTTCTTTGAGTAGCAATTCGGCCAGATAGAAAGTTAAGTCAATTGTTATTTGTTATTCATAAAAGTAACAGCTGAAATTTGAACGAGTGAATTCATGACTCATGATCTCTACAACTTTGATTTCATTTATCCATAAACTTCAAATTAGTATGTAGGTTACCCTCAGGCTTCAGTAAATCAAAACTACTTGAGATTGAGAATAGATTTTAACAGTGCTGTAATTTCAGGCGCTCCAAAGTGAGCCCAACGGTTGATGTACAACCAGCATGAACTACATTTGATCTGATCTATACATTTGATGTCAAAGTTTCAAATGCAATACTACTGTCTACAATGTAAAACAACTGAAATCATTCTAGGTTTCAAGAAAGTATACTGAAGACCACCATTCACAGTTGGTTATAGCTGT
This sequence comes from Starmera pachycereana, assembly GCA_030570535.1. Taxonomy (NCBI): domain Eukaryota; kingdom Fungi; phylum Ascomycota; class Saccharomycetes; order Phaffomycetales; family Phaffomycetaceae; genus Starmera; species Starmera pachycereana. The sequence continues at coordinate 3,347 of JAJLVW010000109.1, forward strand.
TGAAGAGTGAGAACAAATTACTAATAGTTTCAAGTTTCAAGTTTCAAGTTTCAACTTTCAAGATGAATTGTCTGACATCCAATGTCCAATGTCTCTTGTTACCTGTAAGCCTGTGACAGTTGACCTGTCTGTTCAGTGTTGTGTCACATGTCTCTTGTTTTCTGTCCCCCGTCCCATGTCCATGCTCCAGCCAGTAAGCACAGTCCTGACTCCTGAGGAACCGTGAGCCGACGCAGGTCGAGTTTGGTCAGCGTTGGTCAGCTTGTAATTCTTCCAAAATACGCACAAGCTTAGCTCAAGAAATACCCAACCAGCTGTGTCGTGCTGCTGTTACTGCAGTTTGTTTCGCTACTGTAACCTGTTTCTCACTGTAGCCAACTGTTAATTTGAAAGCCCGTCCACTGTCCACTCACTAAATTACTGCCTCCCAGCAGGTAAGAAACCTCTGCAAGTTGAGAAAGTTGAGCAGTAGAGAGTTTTTCTCATTTGCATACGAAACCCTCGAGAGGCTGGAGCTCTAACTTCTTTTGAATCAACTCAAAATAGTTTCAAGTTCCCTGAAACCCGCACTGTAACCCTCTTTTTAAGTGCATCAGCTCACGCATGTCCACCGAACTTAACGGATATAAACATAAGCAGACAGTGTCCTTGCGTAACACAGCATTGAAAAACAGAAGTTCACGGCGAGACACAGAAATCCACGCTGCGCCCCAAAACATATAAAAACAATTGATTTTCGTCTTGCGCTTTCTCACATTTACAAACTTGCGAGTGCAAAAAAAAAACACAACAACAACAAACAAACATTTCAAGCTTACAAAACAACGTTTAGTTCTTGTTATTTAACCACAAAACACATAATCACCACTTTTAGCTACACAAAAAGCGCTGAAGTTACCACAAAAGCGTTTTTCCCATTTCTCAAAAGTTTGCCGCCAGCGTTTTCAAATCATCTTTTTAATTGCTTTTTTTTTTGTTTATTTTTACTATTGGCAAAATATCAAAAAGGGTTTTAATCAATAACCAACTGCAATTACCATCAAGTTACGTGCTATTTGAATCTGATCATCACTATACCCATCGGATTGAATCATTCACTGTTCTATAAACATCAGCTATCTTCTTTTTACTGATCAAACTCACTATCATGTACGAAAACAAGAAATCTTCAAGTTCTGCACAAGTTGCAGCAACTGCTCAATCAACCACAAATAAATCTGGATCCTCAGAACAATATTCTCAAACTTATCAACAATCTCCTTCTCAAGATCAATCAACTCAGCAATCTCCTCAACACCCAACTACTTCTTCTCAAACAAATCAACAACCTTTGCCATCTTCTGCCCCAACTGATATTACAACTACTCAAAATTCAAGACAGCCATATACTTATGATGCACAACAACAACAATATTATGCTAACTATGTTCAACAACAAGCTCAACAACCAAATTTATACCAACAACAACAATTCAATAACACTGCTGCTGCTCAAGCCGCTGCTGCCGCCGCTGGATATCCTTACTCCTCTGGAAGTTTAAGTCAAAATTACCAACCTTCTTTGTATCAAGCTTCAGCTGGTGGAATGTATGGTTATGCCACAAATTATAATCAACAAACCCAGCAACAAATGGGAATAACATCTGGTTCAAACATCAATATGACCAATATCAGAGGTGGTTTCCAAAGTGCAACTGCTCCTCCTTTAATTGATCCAAATCAAATGCCACAACGTCCAAAATTAACAACTACTTATTGGGAAGATGAGAACACTGTTTGTTATCAAGTTGAATCAAGGGGTATTTCTGTTTCAAGACGTGAAGATACCAATTTCATTAATGGTACCAAACTTTTGAATGTTGCTGGTATGACAAGAGGTAGAAGAGATGGTATATTAAAATCCGAGAAAATTCGTTATGTTGTTAAAATTGGTGCCATGAATTTGAAAGGTGTTTGGATCCCATTTGAAAGAGCTTTAGAATTGGCTAGAAATGAAGGCATTGTTGACTTATTATATCCTTTATTTGTCAAAGATATCAAAGAATTATATCAAGGTCCTCAATATTCTGGTGGTTTAACAGCAGCTGCAAATCAAAACATGAAGAGTATGTTACCAGTCAATATATCAAATGGTCCATTTGGTGCTCCAATGGCTGGTGCCCCAAATGCAGCTAATGCTTCGCCTTCCACTGCTGCAAACACAACTACTACTGGTACTAAAAAAACAGATTTACAAGCTCAACAAATTGATGCTCTGTCGCAAATCCCACAACAGCACACTCAACAACAAAACATACCGTATGGAACTGGTTATAGCTATTACCCAAGCACTCAAGTTGGATACCAACAGTATCCTCAATATCAACAACCACAACAAAATTATTATCAAACTACTGCTTATCAACAACCAATTACTCAACAAGATGGTTCATCGGAAATTGATGGTCCAAAAGTTGAAAATGCAGAAGAAAAAGAAAGTTAACCGAAAAGAGATTCATAATCCCCAGTTTTTTGTTCTATAATACCCCTTCAGTTTTTGTTTTGTGTTTTGTGTTTTTTCATCCATCCATTCATTCATTATTTGCTTGCTTACTTTTCTTCTTCATTTATGTTGTTGATTAAGAAATCAATCTTGTTTAAAGAAGAGCTTCTAGTTTTTATCTTTTCACTCTTGCCAAGTTTGATATTTATTGTATTATTTAACCATCACCATCAATCTAATGAATTTTGTATCTCTATTTAAAAATGTAGTCTCTACGAATTGATCCACTTTTCTATTGTGTCAAGTTTATTAAATTTAAAAAAATATATCTAATTTTTTTTTTTTTTTCTTTTTTTTTGGTTAAACGGAATTCAAATCAACACCACCAACGGCCCAAATCTCTTTTTCATCTTCAATTCTATCACTAAACAACGTCTCTTCATCGCCACCTGCCTCAATTCTTTCTCTTTCAACTGTTGCTAATCTAACAGCAACTCTTTTAGTATAATCACCAATTGATCTAGCTTGAATTTTAGTACCAATAACAGTAGTAATTGTACCAGATTGGCTGATTTTATCAAACCATGAATTAAATGATTTCATTTCAACATCTTCAACTAATTCAAAAACACTAATATATGCCTTTTCAGCAGCTAATTTAATTGGAATAATAACATCACGAACAGATGTAAAAACAGATGGAATTAAAACATCAAAGAATGGTTTGAATAAATCTGGTGATTTACGTGCAACCGTTCTAATAACAACCAATGCAAGTCTTCTAGTTTCTAAAGAATTAGAACTTGGTTTCATAATACTGAGAGATAGTGCTTGAACCAATTCATTTAATAAGTTATGATTGATTTGATTTTCTTCATTTATTAGCAATAATAATTTACCAATAGCTAAAGTTGCATTATCGCTAATAACAACAGATTTTGAGCCTGATGTAGCAGATAAAGTTGAAATGACAGCTCCTAATAATCCATCATGGAAAATATGAGATGGTGCATCCTTTAAAAATGCATTTAGTGTTAATATTCCAAATTTAGAACTATCATCTCCAACTAAAATTGAATCATTCAAAACTTTGTTTTTCAAAATCTTAGTTGCCTCTTCTGTAGTTAAAATTCTTGCCAAAGAACCAACCAATCTAGCATATGCAACACTTAATTTATCATCAGCTCCTAAAATTTCTTCTTCAACCAAATCTAAAATTGAGTTCTTAGAAACTTCACTCATTTTGTTACCAGCTTTAGCAATGACTTCCAATAATGCTTTCAACATTGCAGTTTTAACGCCAGCATTTTCAGCTGTTTTACAACCACCAACAAGTTCAGCAACTAATGGATCAACTCTCGGTTGATGCTCAATTAATGAACCTAAAGCTTTAGCAGCACGTAGTCTTAAAGTTTCATTATTCGGATCAGATAATGATTTAACAAAAGTTCTTTGTAATTGTGGAATAAATGGATGTAAAAATGTAGCAATTTTATCAAACAAGATATTCAAAGCGTATAAGATAGCACTCTTAACATCACTTGAAAATCTTTCGCCAATAACTCTGATCAATGGACCAGTGATGACGGTAACCAAAGGTTTCAAATTTGCAGCTGGAGTTTTAGAAACAACATCTGCAATACCCATAGCTGAAATTTCACGTTGTTCACTAGTACCATACATTAAACCATGTAAGAAAATTGGCAAAATAGATTGTGCACCTCTTGGTAAAGTAAAACCATATAAATCTTGACCCGTTACACCAGTAATATCCAAAGCTTGCTTAGCTGGTCTAATTAATCTATCTAAGGAATCTTTTGATTGTTTCTTTGTCAATGCAGTCAATGCTAAAACATCATATTTGATAACATCTCTATCTTGATCATCTAATGATAAAATACATTGGCCGACCAAATCAGAAGTATACATAGCATAATCCAAAAGAGTTTCATTAAAGAAGACTGGTAAATGTTTGTAAACAACAGAACGTTTTTTAGAATCTTCACCTTTAATCAATGATAATAATTGTTGTAACAATGGATGTAATCCTTCTTCATCTTCAACAGATAAAATAATTTGATCCAACGCTAGACCTAAAGCTTCTTTAGTTTCATCATCTAAATCATCACGGATTAATTCATTAACCAATGAGTTAATAATAAAAGTCAAACGTTTATATAGTGCAGAACCAGCAACTTGAGCTAATGAGCCTAAAGCTTGAGCTCTGAACGAATCTATTGGTGCTTTTAATAAAGTTGGTATCAAAATTGGGAAGATGACCTCTGATTTTGTAGTCATAATCTCTTGTAATGCACTTAATGCATAATCAGAATCTGAAGATTGCAACATATTCAATAAATATGGAATGATTTCATCAACAGCTAATTTGCCAACAATATTTTGGTAAACATCAAAGACAGTAGCAGCTGATGAACGGACTTTTGGAGAAGGATCAACCAAAGTTGAACGAATAATATCAACAAAGATTTCTTTATAAGTATCAATAGTATCTTTGGAACTCGACTCAATAAGCTCGTGGATGGCAATGCAAATACCTTGTTTAGCATCTGGATCATTGGTGTTAAGAGAATCTTGTAATGTTGGTAATAATTGTGATAATGCATTTGAACCAACACGACGAACCAATTCACCAAGAGTTTGAGCAGCAATATTACGTTGAGATTCATTAGCATTTGCTAAACGACGAATGATGATGTTGGTTAATGTTGGTAAGATTTCTTTGATTGTACGTGGAGTGTTGGCAACCAAGGATTTCCAAATATCAATAGCAGCACTACGAACAACACCAGAGGTATCTGAACGACAGATGAACAACAAAGATAAAACTCTATCACGACGATCTAGACCTAATACTTCGATCAATTGTTTGCCAATAGCACCAGAGAATTCAGTATCATCTTCAACCAGCTCATTTTTACCTGAAATACCAGTAACTTGGAATAATAAATCACCAGTAAGTTCAATGGAACTGAGACGAATACGGTAGTTGTTATCTAATAACCCACTTTCTAATTCTGGTAATAATAAATCAACTGCTTTACTTGCGTAATTTTTAACAATCAATCTACCAGCTTTAACAGCAGTAGAACGAATACTCTCATCAGTATCAGCTAAACCATTCAAAATAGCTGGAATAACTTGACTAATGTATGGCGAAAATTGTGAACCAAAACAAACTGGCAAAAACAATAGCAATGGCAAGTAACCTTCACGAATGTAGGCTTTAGTGCTCATAGCACCCTTCAAGATTAGTGGTAACAATTCATCTAATTTACGTAAACCAATACCACTGATAACTTCTGATAATGCTTGAGCAGAGCCCAATCTATCACCTGCTTTGGTCTCATCACTCAATGTATCTAACAAACGTGAAATCAATCCTGGGAATTGTTCTTCACCTAATTTTTCAACCAAGGAACCTAAAGCTCTTGCAGCAGTAGCTCTGGTATTTGGAACAGGATCAACCATAGCAATTTGTAAATGAGAGATTAATTGATGTAAGTATGGTAACAAATCTTTGGAATCAACTAAAATAGCCATATTACCAACAATTTGACAAGCTTTTCTCTTAGTGTTAGCAGATCTATCACGCATACCACGATCAATAACATGAATAATTAATGCTAAAGATGGACCATCAATATAATGAACAAATTGTGTTTTGATCAATGAATCTAATGCTTCTTCAGTGTATTTGGTCGGATCACCAATAGCTTTGATTAATGTTGGAACCAAAGTTTTAATCTCAGGATTTCTGATAACTTCACCAAACTTATTCAAAGCTTGATCACCGGCCTTTCTAACTTCTTTATGAGAATCATTCAAAACACCAACAATTTCTGGGATAATTGTAGATAAAGAGTTCGATAATTGAGTTGGATCCAAATAAGCCATGGAACCTAACAATTCAACAGAACCTTTCTTTGATCTCCAAGAAATATCATCCAAGTTTTCAATAGCCAAAGGAATCAATTTTTTAACACCATAACTAGTAGTGTTTTTCATGATAACTTTAGTAGCAGTACTAGTTTCATCACGAACTTCTGGAACTGAGTCACCAAAACTTTTTAAAATAATCGGCAAAATTTCAATAGCATAAGGTTCAAAGAATTTTCCTAAAGTATCAGATAAACATTCAAAAGCAATAGCAACACTTTGACGACGTTTTGGATCTTTTTTGTCATCAGCAGCATCACTCAAGTTACGAATAATATCAAATTCTGAAACAGCTGCAATACCATAGCCTTTAACTAAACCTGCAATACCATAAGCAGCACCACGTCTGGTTGAAATAGAGGGAGCCTGGAATAAAATCTTGAATTGTTCTTCAATGTATTTACCAACCTTAGGTCTAAACAATGAAACCAAAGGAGAGATAACATTGGATATAGCCTTTTGGACTCTTTCAGATGGAGTGCTCAAAGTTTTCAACAATCTATCAACAATTGTAGACAATCTGGTGTCATCAGAGCTCAAATGTTTAGCTAAAGCACCATACAAAACAACAACATTTTCTCTTAATAATTCATCACCTTTACCAGTACCACTTAAAGCGGCTTCAAAAACTGGAATCAATTTCTCAACGTTGTTGTTACCATGTTGATCAATAATTGAAATTGCTGCATCTTTGAACTCTTCAGCAACAACAAATTCTTTATCACCTAAAGCTTTTTCATCAATGAAAAATTTCAAAACTTTAACAACTTGGTCGTCATTGAAAACATCAGCAAGATATTTGAAAGTTAAAGCGATACCACTTCTAGTTTCCCATCTATCCTTTTGGTCTTGAGAAGATTTAATCACTAAACCAAATTCATCTAAAACAGGAGCTGGAGGTTTGGTTTTTTCAACATATAATTCTAACAAGCTATCTAAAATGTGATCAAATGGAGAAATTGAGTGAATGGCACTAGCTAAAGCTTTAGCAGTAGATAAACGAACACCACCATCTTCGATTTGCAAATAATCACTGTATAAAGATTCAATTAGAGATTCTGTGATCTCAAATTTACTTTCTTCCCAGATGGTCAAAGCAATCTCAGCATTTGATTCATCATTATCATAACATGCAATCCAAATTTCAGAGTAGTTGGAAATTCCAGTAAGATCAAATTCTTGATCCAAAACTTCCAAAACTGAGTTACGAACAAAAGTATCACGAGAAATAACACCTTCAAATAACAATTGTAAATCTGCTTCTGTGTAATCAACTGAAATGTATTGACATAAAGTGAATAAACTATCCTTAGCCAACTTAGCTCTTGAAGGTAATGATAACAAAGACAAAATAACTCCAATAATTTTATCTCTTGGAATAACGGTACTCTTGAATTCCTCTGCATGATTTTCAATGATTTCAATAGCCAGTAACAATTGTTCTTCCTCTTTACTTTCTTCAACAAATTCAGATCTTGAAATAGGTTTATTAGCATTTTGAATAGCAAAATTTTTACCTTGTTCTAACACTTTAATCAATAAAGGTAATGCATAAATCAATGTGAAAAAATCAAATGGTTGTTGGCCAGATAAGAATTTGAATCTGAATAACAATCTACTAATCAAATCAATGAGTTCTTCCTGCTTGAATTCATCTGAAATAATACCAATATCATAAAGTCTCAATGTAGCAACACCAACCAAGTATTTTAAAGGACCTAATTTGGAGGAAACAACAGCAGATAAAGACAAGAAGACATTTGTTGGTAAAATTCCAACAAACTGGTTGACAATTGGGACAGATAATAAGTCCAATAATTTATTGACAGCTGTGGCAAACCAATATTTTTGACCATTATTGATCATTTCAGCATTTTGAGATAGAGCTTTAACAATTCCTAAACCTGAACGTAAGATTGAGTATTGCTTTTGAATTTCACTTCTTTTAGCAGATTCTTTAGCTAATTGTTCATTAACCAATAATTGTTGTTCTTTAGTTAATTTCTGAACAAGGTTAGTTTTCTTTCCTGCAACTTCTTTTCTTAAACTTTCTTCCCATTTGCGTGTTTCATAATCTTTGGTATTTTTATCTTCAACAGTTTTTTTACCTTGTTCTAAAACATTAACAACCAACTGACCTTCCTGAGTTTTCCAAATAGTAATATCTTGTTCAGAAATTTTAGAAATTAGATCAACATTCATAAATTTAACAATCAAATCTTTTAACAATGGACCAACAAGATCAGGTTGGATAAAAGATAAAGTTGCTAAAGCTGAAGTAGCAGCATCAAAAATTCCATTTTCAAAGGGGTTTGAAGTTGCAGTAGTTAATATATTTGAAATTTCTTCAATAGTTTCACCAATTGAAGCTGAAATAACATCTGCTGGATCAATTTTTGAGTGCAAAGCTAGTGAAACCCACGAGAAAGTTTTTGTGATAACAGAATGATGATGACTAATAACCAGTGAGTCACTTAGAAGTTTTAAATTGATTTCTTTAGAAGTAGAAGGCAAGATTGTTGAATATAAAACTTTACGAATCAAGTTATAATTGTAAGTATTCTCACTTGATTCTTTACAGTTCAATAAATAATCAAATAATCCGGAAATAACAGATTTACCAACTACCAAGGGATTTATAGCAATAAGAGCCTCCAAAGTTGACAGGGCCAATTCAACAATTTTAAAATTAGATTCTTTATTCAGAATGAAAAAAGTGATAGCTTTACCAAAATCAACATCAATTTCCACAATATCTAAGACGACAGCTTGTAAAGCTTTCAAGAACCAAAATTTCTCTGAATCATTAGCTAATTTAAAGTAAACTCTTTGATTAATCAAAATTGAAGGTTTTTCGCTGTTAAAAATCGCCTTTTCAAAAAAATCATTAAAGTTAACTTCAGATCTTAGTTCATCAGCAATCGACAAGACAATATATGGAATAGAAATACCTTTAATATTATTTATTGGGGCTTTAACAATTTCATCAAATGAAGCAATGAAAGTTGGGAAAAGTTCTAATAATAAGGCTTTCAATTCTGCATTAGAGTTTAATTCGTTGAAATTCAAGTTATCACCTAATTTTGTGAACCAAATTTTTCTTAGGTTTAGTTTAGCATCTTTTAAACCTTTCAAAACAACAGTTTTAGCTTCTTTATTTAATAGGTCAACAGATAAATAATGTTTGAAAAAAGCATTAACAAGCTCATTCAAAGAAGTTTCATTTTGATCTTTTGAAATCAATGGAGATAATGCTGTAATAATTTTATTGGAAATTTTTTCAGATGGTGTTAATGAATATAAAGATTTGGCTAAAACAGCCTTTTGTTCAGCAACAGTAACAGTTTTAACAGATTTCAATAAGTCGTCAGCAACTTTAACAATAGATTCAACATCTTCAAATGAGTTCGTTTTCAAGACAATTGTTTGAAAAGTAATGAAAGCTAAATCACGATTGATATCTTTCGAAGACTTGAAATTTGAAATAATTTGTGATAAAAACTTGGAATTAATCAAGATTTTAATAGAATCAATTTTCTTAGAATCAATTGATTTGAAAAGTTCGGCGGTCAAACTAAATGCTAATTCTGGAGCTCTAAGCATTGCTTTTTCCAAAGGAGGAACAACAACTGTAGTTAAGTCTTCTTCAGTGAGAAATTTATTGAAAAAGGGAGTTAAAGCAGATTTGTTGAACAATGAAGATTTATGCATAAGAACAACTTTGGTGTAATAATTTAACACATTTGTTTTATCTTCAGTGGAAATTTCATTCACAACACTGGATATCAAACCAGTTAAGGTGATTGAAGCATCAACGCATTTAAGATTGATATCGTTAACAATCTTCAAGCTTAGTAACAATTGATCATTAGATAATTCAGCCAAAGCCGCCTGTGAGTCGGCTAATATTGATTTCCTTACTCTGAGTCTATGTTTATTATCACTAGATTCATCAGATTGGTATAATAAGTTTTCAATTATTAGTAACTGAGCATTAATCAAATCTTTTAGCAAATCATCTGTAACAAATTTGACAACTGTCAAATTGATCCATTGAGATAAAATATTCAAGTCAGCATAAGCCATGGACTTATACTTGGACAATGTTTTTTCAATTTGAGAGATGAAGATTTTAACAGAATTTGGTTTCAAGATAAAAGATTGGTTCAATAAATCAGAGGTAAGTTTGAGTGACAATTCGTCCGCAAATAAAGCAAAGTGACTTAAAAGCATAACTAGGATCTCAGAAACAGCAGCCTCATCTTTAGACTCTTCTAAGTAGCGACAGACTTCTTTCAACAGCTGGATTTTGGCTTTATAACTGGTTTGGAATAAACCGGTCTCCAATTTGGCGGACAACTCAGCCCAATCAGACATGCTTTGAGTGTACACCAGAAATTAACACAAAAACCAACACAATACTTAAAACAAGACCAAGCGCCTGATGCTTTTGTAATTGTTTCGATCTTATTCCACTTTGATTTTTGGAAAGTTTTTTTATTTTATTTTTTAGAAAAATATTTCAGTCGAAAAAGTGCACAATCATCACGGAAAAAAAAAAAGCTGAATAAGAGTGCGTGACGGTTATGTTGGGAATTTGTATAAAAAGCTGAAAAATTCTTTCAAAACCAATTTTTTTTAACAGTTCTTTATCAACTATAACAGTCGATGAGGAGAGGTTTTAGTTAAGTCATCCAGAATGTTTCTCGTGCCGGACGGGTGTGGCAACACACATGTTTTGGTTCTGAGGTTCGCTGTGGACTGCGTCGTGGCCTTCACCACCTTATAGCGACGCTCAATTAATCACTGAGGCTGTCTCATAGTTGATCAGTGTATAGACTAAAGACTTGAAAGTTTTTACCCTTTTCCTTCAAGGCTGATAAAGTCTTGATAATAAATGGTCTTTTTTTCAATACACCTAATTGTACCTTTAAGATTTCAATTGTTCAAATCTCTGTCTCAGATCTCTTTTAAAACTTCTTTCAACTATATTTATCGAGATTCACAGTATTTGTGTCAAATATGGGAATTGACAGGTGTTTCTGGCGCCATTATTATGTGAAGCTGAGAAGATCTGATAATCAGTCACACGCACTATCAAAAATATTTACAATGCTGAACAGATCGGCCACAGTTAGCTTTTTGGGTTCTAACTTCTAACACTCGACTCATTCATCAATGTTAAAATCAAGTATGAGTGAGCTTTGAGCACCCTTAGAGCACCAATTTGTAAACAATAATTTAGATTCTAGACAGTGGATGGACCCTGTACGGTGGGATTGTGTAAAGTTGAAAATTGATGCGCTCATCTCACTTATAGTTATGCAGATCATATTATTATACTAGTAACTAGAAACTACTAACTAGAATCCAGATTTTTACTATGGCTGCAACCCGATACAGTCAACCAACTATAATATAATAGCACAACATTTAAATAGACCATGGTGTCTAATAGATTTTTCAACGTATTACAATTCCATGATATTTAAATTCCACTTTGAAATATTAATTGAAAATGATCAATCAATCAAATCCTATTCCTTCAACACACTTTATAACATATGATTTGAGACTAGGGACTAATTGAAAAAATTGGAATGTTCTATATTAATTATAATATGTAATATATATTAAAAGGTCATGCTTGTCATTAATTGACACAAATTGTTCACCGGATCGATTAATTACTCATGAGTTTTCAAGTTTTTACTCAATAATATTCTGCTAAATTAATATAACCGAATCCCGATAAGTGGATACGTAGGCTAGCTGTGAAACTAATGCCAGCCCAGGGTCCAGCTCATGGCCTAGACTTTTTTTATATCTGTAGATCAAAAGGAAATTCTTGTGGTTTGAAGTTTGCAGTGTATAACTGTATTATGGATGATTATTTATTTAACCCACCAATGACCATCGTATTGTAGAATTTGATCCAATGTATGCAAAGTATCATAAGGATTGTAGTTCAATCATTGAGACAACCACCAAGTTGCCTACCAGATCATAGTGTATAAGTTGCATCATATGGATAGTCTTACTGTACATCGAGTCATTAATGATACTAAATTGTGTAATGGGTTATCAAGATCTAAAAAACCACTTGCATCTCTTTACTTTCAAAAATCTTT
>JAJLVW010000109.1:16016-32100 GCA_030570535.1 Starmera pachycereana
AAAAAAAAAAAAAAAAAAAAAAAAAAAAAAAATTACTCGAATTTAAGCATGCTTATAGTATATACACGTTTGATTAAACTTTAATCAACACTACAGACTTCGGCTAGATTAATTCAAACCATAATTTTTACTAGTTAAAATCGAACAGTTTAAATAATAATATTCAAATATCCCAATCATCTTTGGTTTACTTCTTTAGGTTTCTAGTACGTAGTACACTAATCATAGTGTATAAATCACAGCTAAAAAAAAGATAACTGTTTTATAATTTAATTAATGGAGATCGAGATTCGGCTATAATAAATAATAACATCATAATTTATATAATGACACAAAATCTAACATTGAATGTCGATAGGTGTAAATTTTGTGACAAGATTGAAATCTTTCTAGAATTTATTTCAATGCAGGCTTGAACAATATTATAGGCAAATTAAAGCCTGAGCAGCTGAACAGTAACTTGTAAGACATATTGGCCCTAAAGTCCAAACTAATTTCCAGTTGGTCAGACCCATGATTTTTTCATCCAGGCCAAATTGACAAACCAAGACTAGCATACATGCATTATACATGAGCTGCATTGAGTCGATATATAACAGAGTAAAATAGAAGTAGAGAATTTCTTAATTCAAGCTTGATGTTTTAATTGGAACTTCAAGCTTGTATAGATACATCACATAATGCCATTAAGGCCTACGTAAGGTAAATACGTAGTAAATACTAAACAGATCCTAAAAGTTCAGACTATGAGTTGATTTCACCGAACCTATTACTATCCTAACATCAGGATTATTTTGTTAGAGCTCCTATATCTTAATCTCAACTCAATTTAAATATTTTGTACCTAGATGATCTTAATTTCAAGGTTGATGGTGTGTTTCAAAACGATGTTAATAATTACCAAAACACAATTCATGAGTATTTCAACCATATCAGTAACTTTTTGTTTTACTTTAATACATTGATGATTGCAGTACAACATTTTCAACTAAACAATGTTCATTTATCAAGAGCAAAAGGCCAAGATTTGACATTACACAAATTATAATCAGCTCTAATTAAAGAAGAAGATATGGAAAGTTTTCAATAAGAGAGAGAGAGAGAGAATATGTTTACTGTTCATCCTAGTCTTATTCAAAAGAAGTTCAAGAGATTCTAATTTTAAATTGACTTTTGATCGTTTATACACCATTTAATCATGACCAATCCCAAATTTAATTGAGTATTAATTCTACAAGTGCTAGTTTTTGGTTAACAATTTGACAAGTGTGTGATCATTCCCTTGTAATTTAAAGTTAATTTTTGTTCGTCAGTTGTTCAGTTACACAGGGACAATTAAAAGTGAATTTCAACTTTCGAAAAGAATCATATTGATTTAAAACTTCAGTAGTAAATTACCAAGCGTTAAAATCTAAGAATTATATGTTTTGTTTAGTTACGGATATATAATTTGTTATTTCTATCACAGCTACGCAATCATAAGAGTGTTAATAACTAGAGTATTTTTTAAAAAAAAGGTTGAACGAGTGGGTTATTTTTCAATGAGCGACGCAGCCTAGGCAATGGGCACAATTTCTACCAGTTATAGATTTTCTGATATATACTGTAATTATAATTAGATTAAATATCTCACTATAAAACAGCTGCAATTAAAGATTAGTGTCGGGTCAAGATTCAATGTTCGATGCGTTATATTAAGTACTAGTGAAAGATGAAGTTTAATCAATTTTGAAGCTGTTATATTGATAATTGGAGTGTGGGAAATATACAGCTAAATCATTTTAATTGAATGACACATAAATGCTAGCAATTTTCAAATATTGAATGACTCGCTGAGTCGGTTATGTTGGTATGTACTTAATAATATGTGCCTGCATGATATCATGATATCATGATATCATTAATATTTATAATTTATAATTAACTTAATTCTAGTAGTAGTAGTAGTAGTACTAGTATTACATTATGTGACAGGTTGATTTATTAGTGCACACGGCACACTTAACAATGTGCAAAAATTGAGCCAAGTCGAGTCATTTATCCATGTGGTTGTATAAAAGACTAAAGTACCAATGATGGGGTAATCGAAATGAACATAACTTCACTTGTTTGAAGAGGTGTTTGATGGCACAATAATTGAGTTTCAAGACATAATCATCAAGGTACCTTGGTCATTTAATATTCAAGAATTACAGGACTTGGTGTTTTGAAACTGCTATATAGTTTGTTCACAGATAAGAGATTATGCTATAAAGCTTGATCTCACGTTGATCTGGACACCAGAGTCGAGAGTTCAGACTCCAGATTGAGAACTCCCATTGTACGTTGCAAGTTGCAACCATAGTATCTACTATCTACCATTGTAATTAGTTTGTTTCTATTGTTAGAGAACGCTTCTCGTAATTTCCTGGAGTGAGAGAACCAAATTTTAACTTGTTAAAGAAATGGAAGATAAATTACTGAGCACAAAAATTAAAAAATTCCTAGCTGTGGTCTAATTAATAAGATAAATTAGCACAAAAGAGAAGATTAGGATTGAACGAGTACACCAGGCAGCAACTGCAAAAATATAGACATCACCAGTGCCAAGGCATAGACAGTTCGAACTTCGAATTCAACACTGGTACAACTTCCTACAAACATAGCACTGTCACCTGCCTGTTTAGCAGCCCTGTTTTGTTAGTGTGGTAATATGGTATAGTGACCACTGACTAGTCTGGACTCTGTAACCTAGTAATTAGTCGTTTTCTACTAGGCAAGGGGCACTGAGCAGTGCAGAGACTGACAGCAGATCTTTGTGACAGATCGGGCAGAAGAGACACACTCAGGACTCAGGAGTCAGACCTAGAAACCAGCACACATGGTGCAGCATACTAGAACCAAAGTACGATAATATAGAGACCTCACTGTTCTATCACTACACTATTTGCGAGTGCGGTCCCAACGATATCTGTCATATTCATGTATTCTTCAACTTTTCAAAACACCTAGCCATGATAGAACACAAAAGAACTTGATAGAAAATAACACAGTCAATTGTTCAGCTTCAATGAAGTAGTATACAAACTGCTATATTGAGCACTAGGTATTTAAATCTCCAAATTTCTGGATTGATGACTTTCAACTTTCGACAGACCTGTAGTGCTCTCATGATTCATCTGCCAAAATTAAAACAAACTTTTCACAAGCTTATCATGGTACATTACCCATTTAGTGCTGCTCCCACTCTCTAGAGACACTCACTATGGAGTTAATTTCCAATTTCTCCCAATTTCAAAGATCGTAATCAGAGCACTCTTTAGTTCAAATTGGATCCGGATGAACTGACTCTGCAGATTGAACTGAAAACACACTCTCCCTTTACCAGTGATATACAGCTCAAACTCAATTGCCCTGCAGCACACTTTACCAGCATCAAGCTTCCCACCAACCTCACTAGATACCCAAAGTCTCTCATTTTTTGAGCACACTAAAGAGATGCATTGCCATAGCATTTTCAGAACGTGGATATCACCGTTGAATTGGTCTTCTTCTGCTCTCTAATTCTCTGCCTTCTGGCTGACACACCAAGGTCTTTTTTATTCTTATTTAACAAGCCGAATAGTCTTCTTTTTGCCTCTGTCCAGACTCTAAACTTCAGGCTGCTCATAGATCAGTTACCAAATTAGTTTGTGAAATCCAAATTTATATATATTGTAAAACATCGTTTATCTCAACCTTCACATTAGCGCTAAACTCATAATTACCACCACCAGAATCCACTGATTCGCAGCTATAGATTGATGCTAGTAATATTCCAAGCGACGTTGTAAGAACTCTTTAAAAGTCATATTCAAAACAGCCAAAATGACACCAAATCATCAAAAATGGGAAAAAAAAAAATATACACAGATTTGGTGTGGTGTATATAAACACAGCCAACGCCGCTTGTTTCAACTTCTCTTCTGTTTCTTCTTCTTTTCTCTTTCTTCTTTTCTCTTTCTGTCATAACAACACTCACATCCTCCGCAGTTTGCTGGCCTCATTGTAACCCCTGTTTCATTACCAAACAACAAAACAAACAAACAGCATTTTCAATTGCATTGGTTTCCCAACTTTCAATTTCATCGGTCTCTGTTGTCAGCTCAACCTTCTCACCTTTCATTGCTGAACAGTCTCGTCTAATTCCAAGCTGTGCTATCCAAGTATTCTGCATCAAAGCATATTTTTACACATTCTCATTCACTGCATCAGCATTAGCATTGGCATTAAACAAGATTTGAGTTTAATCAAAACATTCATCTTTTGTTTACCTAAGATTAGACATCACAGTCACCAAAAGTTATTAATATATTAATTACAGTACATCAAGTTTGATAGCATTCAACAAAAGAAAACCAATCATTAAGAACAACAACTAAAAAAGTAATGTCAAATCCAACCATGAATTCATCAATCTTCATCATCCGTGGAGAGGATGAATTAAAAGTCGACGAATCAAATCAGGTTTTCATGAAGTCTGATTTAGGAAACAATGAACCTCAAATTTCTCAACATGGACCAAATTGTTTCCCACCAAATGAAATTTCGGATTGTGAAGAATCAGAACTTTCTGATAATGAAAATTTATTAGCTGAATTTGAAGATGCTGATAATTTAAATGATTTAGATCCAGATCAAACTTTAAAAAAACAAGCTTCAATCAATAATGAAAATAAAAATGATTCAAACATTGAAGAATCAACTTCTGCTAATGTTGAGACCCGTAATAGACCATCTTCATGTGTCTTTGTTGCAAGTTTAGCAGCTTCTTTGACAGATGATGAATTATCTCTGTCAGTTACAAATCATTTTAGCCAGTGGGGTACTTTAGCTCTTGTCAAAGTCTTGAGAGATTCTTCAAATAGACCATATGCATTCGTTCAATATTCTTCTGATAATGATGCTAAAAAAGCTTTGAGATATGGTCAACATTCTATCTTAAATGGAAGATCCATCCGCTGTGAGCCTGCTAAAGTTAATAGAACTTTATACATTGCAACAACTTCTGGTAATGATATTCCAATCAAAGAAATCAAAGAAATTTTGTCTTCTTATGGTGAGATTGAACAAATTATTGGCAATAATGATAATGCCTATAGAAAATCAAATTTAAATAAAGCTTGGTTTTGTCAATTTGCATTTAGAGATGATGCAATTAGAGCTTATGCAAATTTGAGATTATCTTTAAACTGGATTGTTGAATGGGCTCAAAACATCGAGTCACCAGCTGATTCAATCGAAAAATCTAACACTTCAGCCTCTATTAATGAATCTTCTTCTGGTGATGCTGTAATGTCTTCAGCTACTGATGTTGTTATTGACAATTTTTCAGTTTTTATTGGCCAATTGGATCCAAAAGTGACAAAGGAAAAACTTGTTGAAAGATTCTCCAAACATGGTAAAATTGTTGAATGCACTTTGGTTTTAAGACCAGGTAATAATTTTGCATTTATCAAATTTGAAACTGAACAAGCTGCTGCATCTGCGGTTGAAAAAGAAAATCATACGGTCTTTTTAGATAAAACTATGCATGTTCAATACCGTGAACTTCATCATAAGAAATCAAATAATTTCAATTCTTTTGCTCCACGTTTAAGTTTAGCACCACCTCCAGTTCATTTACCTTCAAGAAGAGCAAGTACTGGTTCTGTTTTAAGCCACTCTAATCCAATGATGGTTCATAATGCAAACTATAAGAATCCTAAATATATCGGTAACAATAATATGATGAATCAACACGGTCAAATTAATCGTTCAATTTCATTTAGTAACGAAAAACCATCACAAGCTCCCTTTAGATTCCGTCATAATGGTCATACTTTTATTCCATCGTCATCAAAAACAGAGAACTTCACAACAATTGTCACAACAACACCTCAAAAGCAATTCCAAAGTCTATCTGAAAAACAAATTACACCAGCAACTTCTCCAAGTAATAACACTAATAACTCATCTCAAGGAGAGGAAAAATCAGTTTATTCATCTTCAACAATGTCAGTTTTGGATCATCAAATGAATGATGATATCATGACTAACCCAACGTTGACAAGTACTGGTGGTTATATTCCAACAACTAAATTTAAACCACAAAGAAGATCAAGTGTACCATCTCCAAATAATTATTATTATTATGTTCCAAAAGATTCTTATGGCTATGATCAAGGTGCATATGCAGCAGCAGCAGCAGCTGCTGCTGCTGCAGGTTATTTACCACCACCTCCACCTCCAGGTTTTCAAACAACCTATCCATATTATTATCCTAATGATCCTTCAAATGGTCTGGTTGAATATAATCCAAATGGTCCGCTGAATATCAATCTGACAGCTCCAGGTCCTGCTCCATACTATATGTATTATGGAGTTCCACCATACATGGATATCAAAGATTCAATTGAGGAAAATAAAAATGAAGATATTCAGTCAATTGATCAAGAGTTAAATTATTGATGATATATCAAGATCTTCAATAAGTTATGATGTTTATGATTTGCACAAAAAGGAGAACAATTTAAATTCAAAGTTAATTTAATGTCAAAATAAAATTTATTGATTTTTTTTTTTTCAATATTATTACTAGTTAGGTTCTTTTTTTATAAAATTTTTTTATTAATAGGTATCATTTTTTATTGTCTGGTTGATTAGGGGTTTATTTCTAAATTTTTTTTTATCAGTGTTGATTATATTTTATGAGGTTTGAAATATGTGAGTTTAATTTTTTATTTTTTTTTAAAAAATTTCTGAGATTTCATTTCTATTTTGGGTTACATTGAAATGTATTGATCTTTATGAATTAATTTAATGAATTTTGGATCACTATCTTGATTTTATTATATATATATTTTTTTAGCTTTGTGTGTGTTTGTGTGTGAGTTGAATTGGCAGTTTAAGTTTAAAACTTTTGATTTTTAAATCAAGGGGTTCAGAATCTTCAGCTTTTCTTTTTTTCAACTCTATGAAATGGTCTCAACATGATTTCATGTTTGCGATGTCTTTTTATTTTATTTTATTTTATTTTATTTTTATGGTATGACTTTTTAGTGTCTAAATCTCGTAGAAATTCATCAAAAATTGTTGATCTGTTGATTCAAATCTCCAAATTTTTATAAAAGAAAGTTAATTTAAAAATTAACAGATTTTTTCCTTAATTTAGTTAAAATTCAACATCCAAACACATAATTCACTAAGTAATTAGTCAGCAAAGCATAAATTGGAGGCGAAATTGATTAATGTAAAATAAATTGTTTGTTTTGTTGTTGTTATTATCAAAGGGAAAGAAGATCAACACAATGTCTGTATTCATCGGAGACATTAATCCTAAAAAAGACGCATACTTAATCAAAACTTTCAGCAAACAAGCAACCGAATCATACTGCAAAAACTCCAATCACAATCATAATCTTCCACTTGATACAATTGAAGCCAGTTTAGATAAACTTGTTGATTCAGAGACACCAACTGCGGATTTTTTCTATAGTGATTTATCCTCACTAGAATCAACTCAACAGTTATTAGCTTCAAAACCATGGCTCAAAGATCCAAATTATTTTAAAAAAGTTTATATAAGTGCATTAGCTACACTTAAAATTGGAGTTCATGCTAGATCTGGAGGATCAATTGAAATCATGGGAATGCTAACAGGTAAAATTATTCCAAATGCAATTGTTGTGATGGATGTATATGGGCTACCTGTTGAAGGTACAGAAACTAGAGTTAATGCACAAGCTGAAGGTTATGAATATATGGTTCAATATTTAAACAGTTTAAAAGAAGCTGGAAGAGATGAAAATATTGTTGGATGGTATCATTCACATCCAGGGTATGGATGTTGGTTAAGTGGAATTGATGTTTCAACGCAAGCTTTAAATCAAGGGTTCCAGGATCCATATTTGGCAATCGTGGTTGATCCTGAAAGGTCAATTTCTAATGGTAAGATTGAATTAGGTGCATTTAGAACATACTCTGATGATCATATGAAGATTCTTCAAAACACTAGCACTAGTAGTGGTAGTGATAATAATAGTTTGAAATCAAAACAACAAGTTGATATTCCAGATGAAAAAATTCAAGATTTTGGATTACATTCAGATAAATATTATTCTTTATCAATTGAAATTTATAAAAATAAAATGGATGATTTAGTATTAAGTAAGAATCATGATAATTATTGGGTTAATAATTTGATAAGTTTTGAAAATTATGAATTTTTCAATAATTATGAAGAAATTGAAAAATTTATCACTGAACAATTAAATTCAATGACTTCCGATATGAAAAGTTTGGAATTGAAAACTGATAAAATTATGTCAAATAAAGATCAGTTGTCTGAGCTGTCTAAAAATGGCACACAATTTTCAAATGAAGAACAAAATAATGGTGATCCATCTAGATCAAACAGCAAATTAACTGATAGTTCAGCAGCTAGTTATAAATCTACTGATTATGATGATGGTTACTTGGATAGAACAAGAGATTCTGAAGCTTCCACAAGAATGGAAGACGATATCAACACAAACGGGTCTGGATCTGAAATTGCAGATAATGATGGAGGAGGAGGAGGAGAAGATGAAGATGATTACGATGATGATGAAGAGAATGAAGGAAACAATGCAGATATTTTAAATAGAACACGTTTTAGATCAATTCAACAATCAACATTTCAAAATTTACCAAATGAAAGTTCCACAATAAGGTATTTGAAAAACATTAAAAGAAATTTTACAGGTTTTACATCAAATTCACCAACACAACCAAATTTGGAGAAAAGACAATCAACAAGCCGAAGCTTTTACCCAAGCACAAGTATCTTAAAAGAAGATGAAGAAGAAGTTAAAGAATTGGCCAAAATGAATGAAATTTTAAAACTTGGATCTGAAGCTTCAAGAAATCTAATTCAATTGAAACTACAAGAAATTTTATTTTTGAGTGATGATGAGTTAGGCTAATTTATTTATTGAAACATTTGGTTGAGGAAATTCTCTATCACCAATTGTCATCAAAAAAAGATCTTCAATTTGTTTATTAAATTTTATGTTTGAAACTGTTCCATTAATTTCAAAAATTTCATGATTTGAATCCATTCCCAATTCAGCATCTTTAAACCAATGAATTTTATTTTGACCACCAATAACTACACCTTTTGAATTGTTAATTACATCACCATAAAGCCTTTGATTTGAGCCTATTTGATCAATTGTTAATTCATTAATCAATTTAAATTCTAATCTTGTATCCAGAATTAAAATTTTTTGTGAATTCCTTGATATTACATATATGAAATTCCCATTTTTTGATTGAATTAATTGTGATATTCCATTCAATTCTAAAAATTTGTGTTCATAAATTATTTCATTTGAATCAAAATCAATTACTTGAACAACGTTACTGAACGTACCAATCATATAACAATTTCCCAATGCACTTGAATTATTATCATTTAGCTGTATACAACAACTAATTATCCCAATTTTATTGTTTTCATTAATTATCAAAGGTTGAGATCTAGTTATATCCAAAATGAAAGAGTGTTTATTTGAACCTGCAAATATTGAAACACCATCATTATTAATGAAATTTGTAGTAAAAATCTTAACATATTGTTCTGTTTGATCATTGATTAAATTGTAGGACATTAACGTTTGATATGAATTATTTTCATTTGGAATCAAACTTTTCAATATGAGTGGAATTTGATTACATGAAATCAATATAGGTAAGTTCCCATCGTATAAAGATGCATATGGATGTAACTTTGTCGTTATCATATGGTTTGAATGATAGTAACGTATATATGGGGATAATATCTTATCTTCTTGTGGAGTCTCTGATATTAAATCTTGTGGTGGGATATAAACTCTTATAGCATTATCCTCATTATGTGTATAAAATGTGGAATTATCCAAGCACCAGTCAATGGTATGTGTAAAATTAGGGCTGTTGTTGCGTTGCTCATCACTGTATTTCGATGAACTTGTGTAGAAATTAGTACTTAAGTCTGGATACGAGAATTCTGCTGAGTTGGTTTTTTGTTTCAGTTGTTTGTCGAAATCGTATTCTGCAATTACAGATTGCTGGATGGTTCCATAAAGCAAGTTTTTCGTCGTTGCAAGTGATTTCAACTGCATGCTTGAAAGATAAAGAAACTTCTAACTTGTAATTATAGTTAAAATTTACAAAAAATTTGCTGTTTTTTTTTTTTTTTTTTTTTTTTTTTTTTTTTTTTTTTTTTTTTTTTTTTTTTTTTTTTTTTTTTTTTAATGAAAATTGAAGGAAAGTTCAAAGAAACGATCAGAGTTTTTTTGTGCCATCTCAACAGAATTTTTTTTTTTAAAAAAAGATCAAACTGCAATCTTGACAAACTGAAACAAAACTAATAAACTTCAACAAACACGCAAAACACATCGAACCAAAACAATTTTAATACTAGTAAAAAAAAAAAAAAATACACGCTTTAAAACTATAAAAATTCATCTCAAAAAATTCCTAAAAATTTTTCTCAAATAAAAAAAAAAAAAAAAAATATCTGGCAGAATTAGAGACAAATTTGAGCAGTTTGCCAACTTAATCGCGTCTAATCCAACTAAAACTCTTGTTTGAATTATCAAAAGCAAGACAAAGAGTGAAAGAAAATGGCACATCCCGAAATTTTACAAACAGACAGCGTGGCTCCTTTGATACAACGTATTATGAGCGAGCCTTTACAATTCAAAATGGCACAGAAAAATGACACTGAAACAACTATTTCTAATAAATATACTAGAATCGGGTCTTCCAATGGCACCAATGCGAAGAAAAGAGATGTCACTACTGCTCCTACGGCATTGGTGAAAGTGAAACCAGCTGATGAGAGTAAGCGTAAAGCTCCTAAAATCTCATCGATGGCACAAGCTTTGGCAAGTTACACTGGGAAGAAATATGATGAGAATGAAGAAACTACTGCTGGTAAGAAGAGTAAAAAACAGAAAAAAAGTGTTTTACAACCGGAGTCTGCTGATGAAGATGAAGAGGATCTCGGTACAGAAGATTTGGTTCTAAATGATGATTTAGAAGATGTTACTGAAGATTCTGAAAGCTCTTTAGATGAGAAAGAAGTTAATTCGCACGAAGAGAAAAGTTCAGTTAACTCAAGCAGTGCGACTGATGATGATACAAACTACTCAGATGCAATAGAATTACCTGGGAATCTTGTTAGTAAGAAAGTTTATAAAAAATTACAAGGCTTTGATACTGAAGAAGATGTATCTGAAGATATCGGTGAAGAAGATGAAGCAAGCTCTGAACCACAAACACCAACTTCTGTAAAATCAAGCATGTCTCAAGAATCAGATGAAGATGATAAAGATTTTGTTGAAGAGGATGACGAAGAAGAATTAGAAGATGATGAAGATAGTTCTGTTAGTTCGTCAAGTGAGACAGATACAGATAATGACCTTCCTTCTGTTGTTGTTAAAGATGAAGATGCATTGCTGACCACAAAGAAACAATTACTGGATGATCAATTGGATCCAATTGGTAAAACTACGGAATCTACACTGACACCTCCAACATCAATAGACTCAGAAGAATCAGAAGGGGATGAAGTCAAACTTGATTCTAGTTTAGGATTAGATCAATTTTATAAAATGGAAGAAAATCCAAATGATCGTGGAAGTAATAAATCAAATAGAATTGTTAAAAACTGGGGACCTCAGTTTTGTAAAATGAAACCAATGGGACTTTTAAACCATGGAGTTACATGTTATACAAATGCTGCAGTTCAGGCAATGATTCATATTCCAGCAGTGCAACATTATTTATTGGATGTGTTAAGAAATAAATATCCTGCTATTAATAATAGGTCAGTGACAATGACATTAGCTGAAACTTCTGCAAGAATGTGGGGAATTGAAAATGGTGGTGCTTCTTCATCTAATAATAAGAAAAAATTTCTTAATCCAAAGAAACTTATCTCAAAATTAGATGATATTAATTGTATGATGTCTGAATGGCAACAAGAAGATTCACATGAATATTTCATGTCTTTATTATCAAGATTACAAGAAGATTCAACACCAAAGGGAGAGAAATTGAATAGCAGTATATTATATGATATATTTGGTGGATTATTAGATCAATCAGTCACTTGTAATAATTGTGGTTATATTTCTAAAACTTCACAAGAATTTTATGATTTATCATTACATTTAGGGAATTCACGTAAAGCAAATGTTACTGAACCATCTGCATCCACACCATCATCATCATCATCCATAACAAATGTACCCATTCAAACTCAAGAATCATCTTTGAGTTCTGGTTCTCTCAAATCATGCATTAACAATCAACAATACAACACAAATGAGTCGTTATCAGCAGATAGCAGTATGATTGAGGATTCTAAATTGAAGCAACAGATTCAAGAAGAGAATGGAGAAGAAGTTAAAACCAGGTATTCAATCACTAAATCAATCAAAGATTTTTTTTCAAAAGAATTGATTAAGCATGATAAATCAGATAAAAATGGAGGATATCTTTGTGAAAAATGTTCTAAAAGAACTAATGCTACTAAAATAAGTAGGATTTCTAGAGCACCAGAAACTTTGACAATTCATTTGAAAAGATTTAGATTTAATGGAAATTCATCATCAAAAGTTAAACAAGGTGTTTCATATCCATTAATTCTTGATTTAACCAAATATACCACATCTCATGAACCAAATTTATATCAATTAATATCAGTTGTTGTCCATGAAGGTCGTTCTGTCTCATCAGGACATTATGTTACACATTGTCGTCAACCAGATGGAAGTTGGGCAACTTATGATGATGAATATGTTAATACAATCCCACAAAAACAGGCACTGAGAGATCCATCTGCATACTACTTGTTGTATACCAGATTAACACATAAGAATGTTGTCAACGATGGGAAAATAGTTTCTACAGGCATTAATATTGGGAATAATGGTAATGGTAAGAATATTAATAACTTTGGCAGTTCTCCATCTACAAACAAGAAAAGAAAGCAGGAACAACACAGTAATAATAACAAGAAGAGCAAGCTGCAAGTAACACGTCCAGTGAACACACTAACGGGCAAAAAGGGCAGCAATATCTCCAAACGTTTTAGAAAATACGGCTAATAATTACTACAATTTTTTACCAAAATACATAACATCTTCTTTTAAAAGTCGTAGAAACTCGCTGGAAACTCGCTGGAAAAAGTAGCAGCATCTAGAAGACACCTCCAAATACTCCTAGCTAGCAACCAAGTTCCAACTGTGCTTCCTGGTTGAATTACGCCGCAAAACAAAATTGTTCATTTATCGTTATTTTTTCCAGCCAATAGAAACACTCCGCTTGGATTTTCTACTTTATCAAAAAACATTTTTTTTACTTTCCAATATCAAAACATTTCAAAACAACACACTGCTTAGCAGAAGAAACAGAAGAAGAAGAAGAACAAGAAGAAGAATGTCATCATCGCCAGTCTCTTCTCTAACAAGACTGCTCCAGAAACAGTCGTTGGCACAAGACAGAAAGAAGTCTGCGTTGGCAAACAACAACAACGAGTTTGACGACGAAAGCGACATCACCAACACCGTCTCCATCGAGGGAGTCGAAGTGTACCAGTCCCACGACAACATCCTAAACGCATCTACACAGTCCCTGTCCCTCCATCCTATTCCCGACCATGTCCACCAGCAACTCAACAACAACAATAGTGCTAGTATGAGTCAAAACATCAGCAATAATAATGACCAACAGAATACTCCTAGAAGTCCCATTACCATTAATTCCACTGGTGCTGCTGCTCCGCCCATCAGAGCTCCTATGAACTCTTATGCACGTCGCCAGCCTTCCCAAGACAACTATTATAGTAATTCTTTCAACGGGAGTAACACCATCAATATTAGTTCTAGTGTGAATAATAATAATATTAATAATAATAATAATAACAATAATAACAATAATAGCCACCCATCTTTGTCCTCTTTCATTCCTTACTCTGTGCCAAACTCAAACACTGCGGATTTGCATAGCTCTTCTGCTCCAAGACACAGTGGGTTACCTTCCAACATCTCCATGATTGGTTCTATTGATATCAAATCTCCTAAAATTTCAAGTTCAACAGAAATTGAGCCTAGATTCGTCATTTCAAAACAGAAAGTTGCTCAAGTTCAAGCAGCAAATTCTCTTTCAAAATCATTGAATATGAATTCAATATCAAACTCAATGGCAAATTCTAATTCTAATTCAAATGGTTTATTTTCAAGATCAAGAAAATCATCAACTAATGATATGGGTTCATTCTATAACAACAGCTCCACTCATTATTCTCCATCAAACGTGGAAACAATCCCAAGTTCCCCATTGAGCATCTCAAGTAATGATTCTATTCCTCGTTCAAAAGGTTCAATGGCAGATTTAAAACGATTTTTCAGAAAAAATTCAAATAATTCACCTAAATCAAATTCAACAACTGGTATGTCTCCTGTTTCGGCACAATTCTCTATTGGATCTTCTTCTGTAAGAGAACGGTCAGGTTCCATTAGCTCAAGTTATAATAATAACGTTAGTGCATACACCACACCACAATCATTACCTTTTTCTAAAAGATATAGTAAATTTGGTGATAATTTAGGAGCAGGTGCAGGTGGTTCAGTTAAATTAGTTCATAGATTAAGTGATAATAAAGTCTTTGCGGTGAAAGAATTTAGGAAAAGATCAATCAGTGAAACAAGAAGAGAATATGCTAAAAAAATCACATCTGAATATTGTATTGGTTCTACTTTGAGACATCCAAATATTATTGAAACTATTGAAATTGCATATGATAATGATAGAATTTTACAAGTTTTAGAGTATTGTGATTATGATTTATTTGCCATTGTTATGTCAAATAAAATGTCAGCAAATGAAATTGATTGTTGTTTTAAGCAAATTTTAACTGGGATTCAATATTTACATCATATGGGATTAGCTCATAGAGATTTAAAATTAGATAATTGTGTTATTAATACCAATGGGATTGTTAAAATCATTGATTTTGGATCAGCAGTTGTTTTTTCATATCCTTTTAGTAAAACTTTAATTGAAAGTTCAGGAGTTGTTGGATCAGATCCATATTTATCACCAGAGACTTTAGTTTTCACAAAATATGATCCAAGACCAGTTGATGTTTGGTCAATTGCAATAATTTATTGTTGTATGGTTTTGAAAAAATTTCCATGGAAAGTTCCAAAATTAGCAGATTCAAATTTTAAATTGTTTTGTTCAGGTAGAAATAGTGATTCATTAAGTGCTTTGTTGACCAGAGTACCGGTTGCTAAACCTGTTACACCTGTTGAACTAGAATCAAGTGAAAGTGGTAGTAGTAGTAGTAATGGAGTTTTTTCAAATTTAACAAAAGCATTGAATAAACCTAATGCAGTTGAAAATGATTCTAACTCAAGTGTAACTAGTGCTTCTGATGAACCAGTTACTGTTGCTGCTGCTGCTGCTGCTCCAGAACCAGAAGTCCCATCATATGAAGAAGCAACAAAATCAACATCAATTGATACAACTACACCACCAGCAACAAATTCAACATCTTCACCAACTAAACCTGGCTCTAACTATCCATCAACTCCAGTTGTTGGAGAAGCAAGACTTCTAAACGCTTTACCAGAGCATGCAAGACACGTTATTGGTCGTATGGTTGAATTAGCACCAGCATTACGTGCCACAATTGATGAAGTTATGAATGATGAATGGATTCAAAAAATTGAAAGTTGTACAGTTGAAGAGATATTAGATCAAAGTGGTATGTCTGCATATGTTTATCATAAAGCACCTAATCATGAACATACTCAAGTTGATCAAAGTGAAGCACATATTGCTGCACTTGAAAAAAAGAAGAAGAAAGGTGGTAAATAAATCTATTTATTGATTAAATAGAGAAAAATCAGTGTAAAAAAAAAAAAAAGAGGTTTTATATATATACATGATAGTTTAAACTGCTGTAGTAGATCTATTTCTTTCTTTTTATATACATATTGATATTTTTTTTTTTTTATTATTTTTTTTTTTTTTTTTTTTTCAATTA